>JAJJWW010006772.1:0-130651 GCA_023531295.1 Papaver armeniacum
ATGCGTTTGATCACTAAGCCTCTTTCTCCATGTGCGGGATGCTAAGTCCCAGTGAATTCTAAAACTATCTTTCTTGTAAAATTGCTGAATAGAACTTACTTGCTTTTGAAGTCTCACTTGTATCAAATCGAAGTAGCCTCTCCAAGGAAGTCGTCCGTATTGATTTTTTTGAGAATGAGAGCTACCCCTCTCAACCAAGTTTTTCCTGAAAAATGCGCTTCAAAGCGTTGCATTCAGCGGGTAGGTGGTGGTGAAGGAACTGGTGGAAATGACAATACCTCGGGTCCATTACTTTTTGATCGGTTGGTGGACGCCATACATGAGGGTAGATCCACCTCTCGTTCGTACCCACGCCACCGGCAACTCCGAGAAACTTTTCCATTGGGAACGGAAAGTGTAGGTACTTCGGGTCTAGCTCTTCCTGCGTTCGTGGGCATGGTGGTGTCTCGACATGGTTTCGATGTGGAGCAAGTTTCGGAGATGAAGTTGGAAGACTTGTGAGTGCCATCATATCTGCGGATCGCTTGCACAGGTAAAGGGATATGGAAGGTGTCGTAATATCACCTGCTGGTGATCGAATTGAACGCTCCCATCCTCTCTGTATTCACGTATTTCTTGATTGATCTCTCCTTCCTCAAGCATTTCGCTTGGTTGAAAGATCGATGCGGATTGGAGCCGAGTCTTAGGGCCTCAACAAGAGTCTTGAGATATAAATCTTCTAGCAGGGCTCCGTAGGCTGCAGGCTCCCTTTCCTTATCTGGCAGACGTTGTAGTACTCCGGACAAGCCCTTTCCTCTGTGGAGTTGCCTCGAGTCTTCATTGCTGGCTGGACCATGTTGTTCATCTTTCCTGAGTCTCCTGCGATTACGCGCTCTTTTTGCTTCTCCACTGGTAAAGGTGTGACTCTGCTAAGGATTCGGCGTTTCTTGCACTTTGCTGAGTAGATGCCTGCCCAACCCTTCTTGTAATTGTGCTGTTATATCATTCAAAAGGCGGAATGTTTCGCTCTGTCTTCTAGCGATACCGGCTTGATTTTCCAAGACATCCTCCAGCATTCTAGTTATACTTCCAATGGTATCTGAACCACCTGTGGTTTCCTGGTGAGGATACATCACGACATGAAAACCGAAAAATTGAGAATTTTACTTTTTGCAACTGAGAGATCAACCTACCACTGTGGTCGGCAATTATTTATGGGTGAAAACTATTCCTGCAGGATTTGGTAATTTGGGGTGTGTGGATGAGGAATGAATCTAAACCCTAAACAAATGCACTGCGCGGTGAGTTTTTGTAGATTCGGAAATCAATCTGTGCAAGTCCGGCCTAAACCAAGAAATGGCCGTTCCAGACTTGTTTCGGTCACAAAGTGAAGGAGATGGGGTTGATCTTAGGGAGGTAAGCGAAGAAGGTGTTGAGATTGTGAAGGTGTTGGCTTGCTTATGACTTGTAACAGAAAGGTGAGCAGGCTTACGATTGATGCAAGCAGGCTCTGGGTGTTTGGATACGTTTTGTATTAACACTTGGTTTCTGTCTCGTCTGGACTTGTGTTGTTTTTCTCCCTGTCTGGAGAATAGGGGGAGAACCTATTTATACAAGTAATTTAAGCCTTATTCACGTCTCGTGGGAAGTGGAGTGATGGAGTAGTGGACGTGTGTGTTGGTGTTACACGACCAGTCTTGCCCACTTTTCCTGTCATGTCTAACCGTCCATGACTTCCTAACACGTTCTAGTGATGGCGCGTTGCACGCTGCACGCTGTAAACCGCCAGAGCAATACCCCGCATGTATCCCCCAGTTTGTGACATGATTGATGTCTGGAATGTGTGGATCGTGGGACCCACAAAGGTAGCATGTAATGCTAAATTGAATAACCAAGCGTTCGAAGTTGATACTTGTGAAGTATCATGTGTATTTTATGCGATCGCATCTCGGTGTGGTGAGTGATGGGTGGTGATTACCATGACGCCTCACCGACCAATTAACTCCCACTGGGGTTGTATAACCAAGCCGGTGAAGTTGGACGGACGAGATGATCTTTGAGACACTCATCTGCGACCGTTGATGGAATTAGGGTTTTGAAGAGGTGCGCAGCATCATTCTTCGCCTTGGTCGAATCAAGCTTGGGAGACGATTTTGGCCAGGCCGATCGTACATGCGTGTAGACGGCATGATGGTGCGACGCCCATACCCCGGTACCTAACCAAAGTATGATCTCGGGGCCACTCAATTACGTCCGGTGAAGTTGAGTGGTCGAGATCAATTTGTGACAGAAAAAACTAGTGCCGCAAGAGCCGCATATCACGCCATCTTCAGCGCGCGTTCCAAGATAACCAATTCTTGGCCTGGTCTTGGTCGATCGGGTCGGGAGTGTAGGTGGTAGGCCGGTGTTCACGCCTATACCCGATCATCCCCATGAAAACGTGATCTAAGCCACTCAAATCGTCCGGTGAAGTTGAGTGGTCGAGATCGATTTGCAATTTGGGAAGTGTGACCACGCAAGTTTGGACGCGCGTTTTGGGATAGCCATGCATGATATGCCTTGGCCGATCAGGTGAGGGATAGACGGCCCACGGTGGTCATCTTTGGTATGACCGGACACGCTTAATCTAATCTGCGACCCTCCATTCGTGCCGGAGAAGATGGACGCTCATGATGCTCAAAACCCTAATTTTTGGGTTTCACGGCCGTGCGTCATGCTATGTTCAGGCGCACGAATTGGGATGACCAACCATGGTTGGTCCCGACCGATTGGTCGTATGTAAGCGGCCCACGGTGATTGTGTTGACATGCTCTGGGGCCCTTTGAATCTACATCTACGCCTCCATCTATACCTGCGAAGATGGATGGTTGAGACGTTTTGCGACACATGTAATATGCCGCAAACCCTAATTTAGGGTTTTCCTTCCATATACGCTCTGGTTTGGACGTTTTGGCAAGCTATGCCAATATTTTGGGAGGCCGACCATGCGGGGTCCGCGTTGGTTCTAACGATGAATATTCCATACCTTTTGGGGGTTATGGAATTGATCCGGGTCATCCAATCACGCTGGTGAGGTTGGATGAACTAGATCATATCCGATCGATACGGACAATCCGGATGCTCAATCGGGCTAGTATAACACACCGAGAGTTCTCAATCGGGCTAGTATAACACACCGAGAGTTGCAACTCATGACGGGTATTTCGTACATGCTTTCATTATAATGCTTGGAGGTTCGTGTTGCTCTGTGGAGAGCAACACTCAGTCATCATGCCGCACTGATAATGAGTAAAGGAAATACAAGGCTGCTCACGCATTAATTAATAAATTTATAAATTCACAGGGTATATGGGATTGTTGCTACATGCTCCAACCTGGATGAATTTCGTGTATTTAAGTCACAGAATGGGATTGTTGCCACATGCTCCATTCTAGGTGAATTAGTAAAGTGAAGAAGTATTCAACACTTATTAATGGCTTTATCTTTTACAAGATGTTAGCGCATAATTTTCTGGTTTTCTACAATTTTAACCTTAAATAAAAATCCACCATCAACACACCCCAAATATTTGACGTTTAGAATTTTATTTCATTGTATTTCAATTCCTCCAAAATGTTTGCAATACTTGCATTCAGTAATTTAAATTCAACAATTTATCAAAATTCAGTTTACTTAAAGAAAATCTCTATCAAACCCAAAGAAAATCCTCAATCATATACTTATCCAAAACCAATCAAAACCAAAAATAAAACCTCACATCTCTCAGAAGTTCAGAAGTTCAAGAGATTTTGAAAAGAAATCAAAGAAAATCAGATAAGAAAGACTTTTGCTCCTCTCGCATCCCTTCAAGACTTGTAAGGCCGCCTTCTCCATGTTCAGCTCTTGATCGCCCGGCAATCTTGTCCTCCTTCTCCATCACGCGTCATTGGGAAAGGGTATGTTATTCTCACATGAGTCCTTAATAGCATTTATCTTCTTACGAAGCCACTTCACGTTGAAGCCAAGTCTCTCAAAATTCTCCAAGTTGAACTCCCAATCAAAGAGTACATCTGGAGTCACAGTATTTCTGGCATATCACTTACAACATGCAAGATAACACTTACTCGCATTGTTAAAGAATAAGCACGCTTAGGGTCTCTAGCAACGATGATATGACCAAATTTCTTCCATATTTTTCGTACAAGTCGGCATATCCAATAGGAACGCCGAATCCACCAACCAGTTCGTGATATGGGAGTGATGCATCAAATGGAGGGTCAAAAGCAATCCCTGCAGTCGAGTATTCATGCACTACTATACGATTCTCAATTCGTAGCAACTTCTCTGATCATGGTAGCGATTTTTTCGTCTCTTCTACTCGTGGTTCGGTTTCTTCACACTTTGAAGCGACAACAATTGAAGTTTCAGTCTCTTTAACAACATTATCGCAACTCCCTCATGACCCTAAAGTGCAGAGGTGGTTGTTTCTTCATCAATAACCTCAATGTTGCTCGAGGCCATTATTGTTAGTCGCTTCATTCTCAACCTCGGTATTTGACACCTAATACGAAGATTACATGAGATTAAGTCATCCAAATATGAAACCAAATTAAATCATAAACTACAGCATACAAGTGGTCTAACATCATCAAAGTTCTTCATTTTACATGCTATACATCAGCAAATAACGTGGAAATCATAAAAACACGTTTTACAACAAGCTACTTTGAGATGATTTTACACTTCCCTGTACAAAACGACGAACTGGGAGAAATTGGTGAAGAATATAAGGTCAAGTCATATACCATTCTATTCGTATGGATGTTGTCTACAATATATCAAAATTTCATAGCAATTGGATGAACGAGCAAAAAGATGTATTCAAAACATTGGAATACATGACAGCTGAAACTTTTCTGGAAGTCTCCTGGAAGTTTACTATTTTGATGATTTCACCCCTAAACGTGCTCAAAACTCTAAAAACTTCTTCACTAAAGCTTGAAATTTCCTGGGCATAAGGATACATGGGTAGATTGCAAAAATCCGACATCGTATGAAGATTCTACAACATTTTTGCTAAAGGGAAGAGTTCTGAAATTTCTGGTGACGTATTTCGGCAAAACTTTTCGTATATTCACATGAATTATCATTCACCCATTCATAAATCAAGAATTTTATGCTCCTATGGATTAAATGTAAGGTAAATACTTACTTGGGTGGTCTCTGAAGCATTCGAAGAACCTGAATTGCCCGCATCGACACCAAGAGCACCGTCGCTTTCATTCGGTTTTGAGCTCTGGGAATTTTCTTTATCGCCATTTTTCGAAGATGAACGAACATCACCAGTACTATCCACCTCCATGGCGACATCCTCCTGGACATATTCTCAACAATTAGCATTTTGTCTACAAAGCATCATAATTGGATATACGAAGAAATACTTACGGCGTCTTCTTCATCACTTAAGTCAGAAACCGTCTTCCCAGCAGCAGAGAACTGAAGACTGTCAATACTCGATGGAGTGAAATTCTGCAACGGAATAACAAATATTGGTTTTCTAATCCTAATAATACGGATGAGAAGAAGTCACAGCAAAAGAAGTACTGAAAACTCACCAAAGAAACAACTGGGGACTTTATGGTATTAGGTAACAACTTATAATTTTTGCTCCTGCCTTCTCCGCCGTGAATAATCGCTTCAGCCATCGAGAAGTCTACATGGATTCTAGGTCTTACATTACGATCGTCTTGTGGTAAAAATTTAATGCAATGATTAAAATACAATTGTCATAATTTTATGAAAATTATACAAAGGTACATACCCGAGAACATCCTGGAGACGATTTTCGTTTATCATCACCGAGAGATGCTTCAATCTTGGTCGAGTAGAAATCATCTCAACGGAAGGAGGATCTTTCATCGGAGGCTGACCAACCATCAAGAAATCATGTAATCGCTCAAGTTGCTGATTCCAAAAGTCTACATAACCTGGAGTTACATATGTAATTCTCTCAGAGTAAGGGAACCAATAATCGCTTCCTTCCACATCCGTACGGTCTAAATGGGTTCTAAGTTGCTCGACCGATGGTTTCCTTCTTCGAAAAGTCGGAACACACTGGTCCATACCCATTTGATGAGCTGCTCTATCGATGTTATAATCCTCCACTGAAAGTTCTCCATATATCGCTGATAACAAGTGACTAGGGGTGCAACTCAACATGAAAGATCTCTCGACATTACTCAGATCTGCACCAGACGCCAAAGCCATACTCTCTCCAGTATTGAAAGTTGTCGGCTGATAAATATAAGAATGAATCGACACCCATGGGTGGAAATCGAACTTAGATTCATCATCTAACACATCAATGAGACGTGTCTTAGACCGAGGTTGCTTTGTAGACCAACGCATAATACTGGCATTATCTTTCTCAGAGAAAATATGACGAGCATCAGCATTCAGTCCTTGTAAGATAGTACATGGAATGGGTGCGTAATTCTTGAAATGTTCCCACAGCAAAGCTTGAAGAAACACCGTATTAGCATAGCATTTGATCTTCATAAAGCCATTCGACAATCGGAGTCTATAATCAAGGAGTCTAAGTTAGAGTACAAAGAACCCAAGAATAGGCTACCTATTGGAAGTTGCTCACGTTGAGCCATCTTGATAGCAAAGGGAATCACAAACGGCTTCAACAAATTTCCACTATCTTCAAATATGTCTCTGGATAGCCATAAACATAAGAAAGCAGCAATGGATAACATACCATCAACGGGACTATCGCGAGCCTCATCTCTTGGCCACTAGCGTGTTAACCAGTGAGCATAACAACCTTTGCTGCCGGACGCCTTATTAACCTCCTCCATTGCAGCTGTCAAGATGTTAGAAATTTCCGTCTCCTCAGCTGAAAGACCCTCAGGGAGATTACTTGTGATTGGGAGATGTAACAAAGCAACTACATCCTCTAAGGTGATACTAAATTCTACCCATCTGCATATGAAGGTATGGGTCGGAATGCACCAACGAGCAAGTAGAGCCACTATACCTCGCACATCATGAAAAATGAACAAGTCTCCAGATGCTTGAATAGCTCTTGTCACTTGGGCCTGATTCAACATATCTCTGACACGAGGGAAACCCAGCATATGTCTTTCCCATCAGAGAATTTCTCTAAAGGTCGTCGAGAAAGCTTAAACTCTACGATTGATGCAAGGAAAAGTCCTCGTTCAAGACAAAATCGGATCACTGTCTTAGGAGTCACTAATTTATTTTGAGTAACACTTCTTGGATTTATCAGAAGACGATATACTTGGGATTTGAGACGTTTTTCGGTTTCTTGCTGAACCTCAAAAAACGCATCATCTATATCAGGGACATTCTTGATTCCAGGTGTCTCTGTTTCTTCTTCACCGACAGAAGTCTCATCCATGCATGCATCATCTCTGGAAACATTATTTTCTTGGGAGTCAGGCATCCTTGCGAGCTGTAATATACACAAAACTCTGCTTCAGTATATCATCCATACGAGATGCAAACTTCGACAAGATGATGGAATTATGCACATGGAAATACATCTACGAAAATGGTAATTCTTAACTCTTACCTTTTTACGATTCCACTAACAGTAGTGATTGTGATGCAAGAGTTAACACTTCAAAAACTCATTCGGTTCTTCGAAATCTACGAAAGACGAACAAAACTCAGATTTTCATAAAATCATGAACAATTCTACGGTGTGAACATTCAGCATAGAATTATGAAAACTAAGCAATGTTTCATCATAAATAATTGTTTACTTTAAACATTATTCAAAGTCGGGCTTTGATTTTCAAAAAAGAAATATGTTCATATGTATATAAAAAGAAAAGACGTGAATTACTCACGTAATTTTTAAAAAATATAAAAAATATAAAAAAATTCACGTGAACTGAAATCAAGTAAATAAAATCCATGAACATGTCATGGTTTCATAAAATTGTGGATATTCCACGGTTTTATCAAAAGTATATATATTTTTCCTTCGTACAATCGTATGTTTTTAAAACGAGGGTTTATTTCGATTTTGTGAAAACTCACACCTTTCGAGATAAAGTTTTGGTTTCCATGAAAGCTCATAAAAAAAATTTTATCACTAGACACAGGTCTATATATACAAAAAAAAAAAAAAAAAAATCTCTCCTAAGTCAAGGATTTTTACTAGTTTCTTAAACTAACGATCGAACGAACATACGTTTTCAAACAAGGGTTCCCTACAAAACTCACAATTATATGTGCACATGTATATATATATATATATTTTTTAAACATGAACAAATTATGAACTTCAAAAAAAAAAATCGCTTACCTGGTCGGTGCCGGCCGGAATATGGTCGGACGGTGACTGCTCCGGCTGGAAAACTCCGGCGAAAATCTTTGTTCCTCCCTGATGGTGTGAAGGTGATGAAGAGATGAAGGTGGTGGTCGTGTAGGTGAAATTAAAAAAAAAAAGAAGAAAAAAACAAAGAGGGAATTAACCCTTTTTATATCAAATTTTATTTCAAAACCTAATTCCACAAGTATTTCCTTTGGGCTCTACCGTGAATCCCTAAACCGACCAAGGTTCCATCACCAAATCAGCGGTGCTACACCATTTTATGCTCGTTAGATGACGCTATATCATGCCACTGGGATCTTCGTTCAAGCCGTGGTTTGCTCGCGCAGTCGAAAATCCCGTAACATCTTATCTACGACTAAGTTCAATTACTTATTTTTCTTGTAATCGAAAATCACCATCCAAATCTTGATCGAGGAACATGACTGTCCCTCACTAAGCAAGGGACTTAATGTAGATGGTGGATTTTCGACAAAGGTCTAAAATCGTATAACCATAATTATACATGCTCGATCCGAATCGAGCCGAGTATTGAGGCTCAGTGTCTCTCATCGAAGCATGAAAGCTCATGCCACAAGATTCTCCGATCGAGAATATCGTCTCTCGTAGTATATGTAGATTGTAGTCTCTCGCCCGAGGCAACGACATATCTCATGAATGCGAGCAATTTCGGTAATTACTTCTATATGTAATCGAAAGATTGGGTGACTCTGACGACTTGCTCCGGCTAGTATAGAGCAATAACGTCTTCAAGATGTAACAATGTTTTCCATGCCCATATAAAAGAAATATGACGCTTCAACAAGCTCACATCACTCACCTCGAATAATTAATGCTCCCAGACGATCGTAGGTAGATAAAGCCATCAATTAATTATTCCTAAATCATTAGATTCATTAACCGAATCCTCGGAAAATATTTTACATTAATTCATAATATTTCGTTACTTCAATTCATGGTTCTTCCCAAAGAGAATTCCATGGGTTAGTAATAAATATTCAACATGCGAGCATCCGAGCCACTATCGAGTAAGCCCCACTAAAATGGTGCAAGTGTACTCACCAATAATGCACTAACGAGCACTAATGCGCGAACGAGCATTCCAAAATACGAAGGAACGATAAAACGATGCAAAATAGGAAGAAAATAATAAATAATAAAATATTAATCAAGGCGTTGGGGGACTGGGTCCACCAGCCGGCATGTCGTGCCGTGGCCAGCCCCACGCCCAATTTTATATTTCATCATATTTTTATTATTTTCCTTGATCTCATGAAAATTCCCTCATTTGAACAAAATTCCTTCGTTTCAAGGAAACTCTTCAGTTTTATGGTGTTTTCTTCACATCAAAGGAAACAATAAATAATTAGGAAAGGTACAAAAGGGACCAAGCCTACTAGGCGGCCTGGTCATGCCCTAGTTGTGGATCCCACACCTTGCATTTCCTATTATTTTATTATTATTTCCTTCATCCCATGAAATTCCTTGATTTCATGATATTTCCTTCAAATCATGGAACTAATACATAAAATTACATAAATTTAAGGAAAACTCGACGGATCGCCCTAGCTAGGCCATGCCCTAGTTTGCAGGTCCACACGTCCTTATTTTATTATTATTATTAATATTATTTTTTCCTTCATTTCATGGAAACTCCTTCACTTTAAGGAAAACTCCTTTATTTCAACAAACTCCTTGATTTCATGGTTTTTCCTAAAATCATGAAAATAATATAAAATTAGGAAAAAGTGTCATGGGACGGGCTTGTTGGCCGGCCGGCCATTCCTTGGCCATAGCCAGTCCACACTTCATGATTCCTTCATTTTATTATTATTTATTCCTTCATCTTATGAAGTTTCCTCGCTTGAGCAAAAACCTTGGTTTCTTCATATTTTTCAAATGATTGCTCAAATGCACGCCAGAAAATATCAAAATTCTCAGGACTGAGACGCGAACACTTTGGTGACATGAGCATATTACCTTGACCGACCAAGGTTGTCTCTTTGGCTTGCAAGAGGCCGGCCCCTCATACTTTTATCATTTGACCTAATTTATTCACATTAGGTTCAAACTCTTCCAAACAATTTGGAATTTTCATAAAAGATCGTCATACGGTCCCGTGACCAACCAGGGCCGGTTTTCATGACCCCTTGGTCGGTCCCTCATCTTTTCATAATTAATTAGGTTTTATCACCTAAGGCTCAAACGAGCATTATTTTAATAAATGATTAAACCAGCATTTAATCATCCTCTCAGCAACTGGTCTTTAAGAGACTTTGGAATTTGCTCACTCGAGCATCTGGACGCTACATGGTCGATCCATCATCCCATGTAGTCGGTCCCTCCTTCACTTCGTGGTTGATTTTCAATAAATCATCAATTGATCGAATTAGGGTTTCGAATCCAAGGTTCATAACTCCATATTCAAACGCTAATAATTTTACGTTGATCCCATGATCAACATTTTTATTAATTATACTCGGTTCAGTTGCCAGTATTTTAAATTAATATTTTATTTGGCCCTGCTACCAATAATTCATCAGATGAGCAATATTTGCTCAGACTAAGGAATATTGGTTCAACTATCAATATTCAACAATCCATCAAATGAGCAATATTTGCTCACCTTAACTATCAACATTTGCTTGAGAATCATACCTTTGTGTCAACAGACACGTTCAATTCATGAGTCTTTAACACTTGCAAATCACGTTCGACTCAAGAATACAAGGACTCATCGTCCCATGAAGTCAAGAATCGACTAACTAAATACACGTCTCGCTTGCAGACTCCACAATCACGAGACATCAATCGTGTTACATGGGGGGATATTAACTAGGGTTTTGGTCCGGAGGTCTACAGCACGTGTGTTCATGCACACGATGAGAATGTGAGCAAGTCGTGCAATCAGTTGGAGGAGTTAGCAAAGTAGTGGATGGAAAATCAACCAAGTCTCCGCATGATGAGCAACTGGTTTTAACACGATTTCCACTTTCCCATCTGAGAAATTACTCTCAACAGAGCAAATTCAATCAATCAGAGCTTATCTTATTTCTTCACGCAGAATACACAATGCATCATTGATCTCACACATTTCTCAGCCTTTCCCTCCCTGCTGCATCGACCCATCCTCTCTTGTGACAGAATTGACTCTGGAACGGCCATTGTCTTAGTTTAGGCCGGAGTCCTACAGATTGATCTCTAGAATTCAAAGCACTCCCTTTTTCTGCAGTGCATCTGTGTGAGGTTTGACAGTTCGCTCGGTTCAAGGATTTTCCTCCGAACGGTCGTCTCCTCGATTCCTTAAAAACCAGCAACTCATTTTGCCCCATCTACAACAATGCAACTAGGTAGTTTTGCCTGCTCTGAGGATTAGTTTGCTATAAATGCAAACTTTGGTATTTATAGACCAAGGAAGTTTGGACACTAAGGAATTTCCAAAACCGAAAATATTTTCAAGATATGCAATATATTCCAGATTCGGTTTCCATAATTCCTGGAAATGCTTTGTCCAAACATTGACCGAAAATATCTTAGAAAATCTCCAATTAGTAAATGCACATTACCAATTTTGATTTTCCAAAAATAAAATTAAATAACTTAATTAAAAGATTCTCAACTTATATTTCGATCCGGGATTTTCCTTTAGCTATTAAGAAATATCTTTGAACAATAAAAGATAGGCGTTACTGCACATGTTCAAAGAATGTCGACATCATTACTTTGTAAGTCCTCTTTCATACTTACAATCTTGAAACCGATTTTCCACACTTCCAAACAAGTTTAGAATTGGTTCATCTGACTTTCAAGAACTACGTGATTGATTAAGAACACTCAATCACCAATCCTGGGTTTAACGGTTCTACCTCTATGTGAGTATTGTGCATAGTCACACTAACTTTCCAAAAATTCGGTTGACTAGGTACTAGGATCGGTTCCCCACATACTTATGGTAACTACTTTTATTTGCTGCACATGTCCATAGGATCGGTTCCCCTTTTACTAAAAACGTGTTGCACATGTTCATAGGATCGGTTCCCCCATCTGCTAAAAACGTGTTGCACCTCTTACAAGGATCGATTCCCTTTGTGATCGGTTGCACCTCTTCATAGGATCGGTTCCCTTTTGCCTAGAGTTGGTCATACCAATAACACTAAATCGATCATACCATCTCAGGTGATTACTTAAGATCAGTTTTACTAATAAAAGTCATACCAATATAAAAGTCAGGCCTTGTGAATAGTTTTACCAAGAACATAAACAAGTCATGAGCGGTTATACTAATCACACATATTGGTAGTTCAAAAGATATGCAATGAATCACAATACCAATAAGCCTAGCGATCTCCCTTTCGATTCATAAAACAAAACAAGTTCATGAATTTACTTCCTTTAAAAGAGTGTAAAACATTGTTTCCTAGGATGAAATCTTCACCTCATACCCATACATAATCACAATAGCATTCAAACGATTATGTTGATGTCTTATATACAAAGTTTAACGGTTATGCAATAAACCTTGTATGTATTCCTTAATACTACGTCTAACTAGAATATAATCAT
The DNA here is from genome assembly GCA_023531295.1 of Papaver armeniacum. Taxonomy (NCBI): domain Eukaryota; kingdom Viridiplantae; phylum Streptophyta; class Magnoliopsida; order Ranunculales; family Papaveraceae; genus Papaver; species Papaver armeniacum. Next base: position 12,891 of record JAJJWW010006772.1, read on the forward strand.
TCATGCTTCGCAGCTTATGTTTTCAATATGCACAACTTGAAAGATACGTTAGGGAATGAAACAGTTCAAGTCAAATATCACTAACCTCAAGTGGAAGGATGATGTTGTCGTTGTAGCTCCTTACTTCTTCACTTCTTCAAGTCTTCGTAATACTTGTAATGTCTCATATCATAATACTTTCAAGCTAACATATACGAAGTTGACTCTAGTACATAATCAAGCGACTCTTTAAATGAGTTTTGGTTCACTAAAATATGACAACCAAACTTGACAAACCAACGCTTGGTGGGTTCAACCGAGCAATGCTCTAACAATCTCCCCCTTTGTCAATTTTAGTGACAAAACTCTTACATCATATGGATAAACAAATTACAAGAATTCATTACACATACGTTTGATTCCTAATCAATATAAATCAATACCAGTATCACTTGTTTACTCCATATATTTCTCTCCCTTTTTGTCACAAAATGACAAAGAAACGAAAAAATAAAGGACAAACCGAAAGGATCTTACAAATCTCAAAATAGACTTGCAAACCTATAAGAGTTAAGTGAGGGTTCCACACACCATTTTTGATAACCAATATCAAAACCGAAACTACAAAGTAATTTTGTTTTGATATGTTATCAAGGAAATAATTGCCCAAAGCAATTTTCCCTAATAGTTTAGCAAACCAAAAATCGACAAAGCACCTTAGTTCCTTTGCTAAACCGATTATACAAATACAATCGCATGTTCGACAAGACCAAAATAAAGATAACTCTATTTTTCTCATCAGGTTCTAATTATCCATATAACTTAGACCTTTAAATTTTAAAGATGACAAGTACTAGGTTAGCTAACTAGCATTCCTTGTTAAGGCATTTGATTAGACTTGAATAACCGAAACCTCCACTTTGATAAGTCTAACTAAGATCAGAATTAACTTAGTTTCTCTTATCCGGAATCGAATTGGACTAAACAATTCATCTCGTAAACCTTTTCTTTCGTTAAGCCATAAATAATTCATACAAACCAAATAAATCAACTTGCATTATTATTCACCTCAACCGGAAGCAATTGAAACAACATAGACAATAAAGAACCGCAATTGCACTGAAATTTTGTAATCCTAAACAATTGATACCACACAATAAAGCAAGATAACAATAGTTTTACTTAACCTAAACAATTTAATCACACACACATCCATACACAAATAATGGAATAAAACATCACTTGTACCAAAATTTTGTTAAGCAAAAGCAATAAATATACGCAATAAACTCAGGCTTTTCTTAAACAGGAAAACGATTAACTAACAAAGTCGTTACCTCAAATTTCGCATCCACTTCTCCAATATGATTGCATCTTCTTCCAGGGAGAATTGATATCGAAATATCATTATGTTGTCATCCTTATGCAAAACAAAAGAGTAACAACAACCAACCTTTACCGGATAAAGGTTGAAAACCGGTTTTAACTATTGCAAGCAAAAGTTGAAAATCGTGAAACACATATGCTTTTATGCTAAACCAAACGATTCAACATATTGTGACTTTTTCACATATTGTTTCAATCAGAACCCCTCATGATCCTTTGATAAAGCCTACCAATATGGACTAGAACTTAATCCTGCTAAACCAAAAAGTCACCCAAACCATAAGGGTTCACAACAAATGAGATCGAATATTAAGGTCATGAAAACCGAAATCATACATCTCATAAATCAATTTGCAATACACCATAAATATTCAACATAAAATAAAGTATTTCAATTACCTAAATATTGTAGGAAATTGAATTGCGAAACCATCGCAAAAAGAATGAGGTCATTCCGAGTTCGGACGAAGAAGTTATAGGCAAAACAGTTTTACACTCCTTCGTATTGCACTTCTCACTAGGATCGGTACCCATGTGTTGCTAGTGAAGGATCACAATACTAAACTGTTTTTGGCACAACTTTTGCATACGATGTCCGAATTCAGTGTTTTTTGGCTCGTTTTAACCGTAAAAAAAAAAAAAGAGCTACACATATATGATCAGTAGATATCAACATCATAAACTTAAAATTACCGTTTCTATCAAAAGCTCAAATATAGATAGAGAAAGTATGAGTATAGAATAAACTAAACCTCCCTAAAGATGTTAATTAGTCATATAATAACCGAGAGATCATGTGCTCAGTTTTCATGTATTTCCTCACCTTTCAAAAGATTGAGAACCAAGGTGAGTATGCACATTCTAACACAACTAGGTTGTGTTTATTTGAGCCTTGTCTTCTTTGCCACTAGAGACTAAGACAGAATCACTCTTGACCTCTAGATTGATTTGTTTTCTCTTGTTCCATCTCTTGTTTTTCTTCTTTGACTTGTGATGAAGAGTGTCATTATCACAACGTCCACTAGTACAAGAGAATTCATACATGATGTCTCTCTTTAATCTTTCAAGAAAACTCTTGTAATTATTGTCACCAACAATTAACAGCTGAGAGTCCTTTTGAATAATTAATTCTTGTGACTAACTTTTGGTCCCTTTTTGGCTATGGAGGATTTTGGGGGCCATTTAGAGGAGGGTTTCGCATGAGCAGCTTTATCCTTCATATCATTAGGACGATTGTCCTTTTGAATCTTTTGCGAAACACCCTTTCTCCAATTTGGAACATCAGATCTTGTTTTTGCATTTAAAAAGTCATCTCTCTTTCTATAATTGGGTCTTTTATGAAACGACCTTGTCGAGTGATATGCAAAATTTGAACTATCATTATAATAATTCTTTTTCCCAAACTTAGGACAATACCGATCTGAGTTCCTTTGGGGAGCAATCTTAGCCAATTCGTTTGATACAAAAGAAAGTGTGTCTTTTAACTTACAAATATTGCATCCCTATTCCACATGCCCTTTATTACCACAATAACTACAATGCTTAGTAACACACGGAGGGTGAGTTTTAATGTTACCTTTTTGTGGATCCTCTTGCATTGGAGCTCGATGATTTTTCTTCCTCCTCTTCTTCTTATCTTTGTTTAACTTTGTTGCTTTCTTTACATTAGCAGAAGTGCTCTCTTTGATTGTTGTTCTTGAAGAGTATGGTTGAACATGATTCTTAGGCTTGACTGGTTTTACTTCTTTACAGGGAATACGAGCATCTTTTACCTCAAATGGAAGCCTCCGATTGAGAAGAATTTGTAGCTTTAACAAATTTTACCTCTTTGCTAATATTTGAAGCATCTATTCCCTTATAACCCAATCCTTGTGTATCACGATAATTTCTACTTGCTTCTAACATTGAGGTTAACTTGTTTGAGCTTTCATTGGATTTTTTTCTAGTTCCAAATTTTTTTTTCTTCCATCGTCTTGATTTTATCAAGAGCACCGGCTAGATCAGCCTCAAGGCGTTTTTCTCGGGAGAGATATACACCTTCTTTCTCTTCAAAATTCTTTTGTTGAGAGTTAATCCTTGCATTAGATTCAACAAGTTTCTCTTCCAACAAGTGTATTTTTTCAAGAGCAGCATCACACTCTTTCTCTAACAATTTTGTTTGAGAGAGACTAGCACTTGCTTTTTCTTCAAAACCCTGTATTGTCGAGAATTAAACATTGCTTCCGATTCAACACGTTTCTTTTCTGACAAAAATAGTTCTCTTCGAAGTTTTTCACATTCTAATTTCTTAGAATTTAGATCGTTTGTACGATCTTTAAGAAGATATTCAGCGGTGCGAGGACCACAATATTGTCCTTGAAAAACTTTTCTCAACTTCTTGTTATGTTGACATAGAGGAGTTAAGAGATCAATAACATCAGAAGTTTTGAGTTTACTCTTTCCCAAAGGCTTCAGTATATTGGAGTATTTTGAGATATCATCATCCACATATCGATCAATATCTGAGTCACCATCATCGAATATTTCATCCAACTGATTTTCTAGGCATGATTCCCAGTTATCACCAGTTTCTACATCATTAACAAGATGAACTTGTCTAGTATATTCCCTTTCATGAAGGTCTACAAATATTGAATCGAAGATGCCATCATCAAGTGTTAATTCAAAACTCTTGATGTCTTGCTTTACGTTAACTGAATCATTATCAGGTTCTATAAAAACCATTTCTAGATTCCAGTCTTATAGGTTGGATCGCACCAAACACAGATTGTTAGATATTTTCGTGTTTGCCTGCTCTGATACCAATTGAAAAGACGAGGGTACCCAAATATACCTCAATCTAAAACTTTTCGACCTATAAGTCCTTTCTCCAAAAGTGATTGTCTATGGACTGATTCGAGACAATACAACTAATCGGTTCACACTTCGTGTGATCGTCTATGGATACGAGATCGAGACAATACAACAACGAAGTATGTTTACTTGATAAGAAGTTCGGACTTAACCAAACACAATAGGATTACAATCAAGTAAATAGGAATTAACGTTTGTGTATTTTACTTTTAATTATAATAAAAACAATTATAATTGCGGAAATAGAAAAGTAAAAGACACAACAAGATTTTGTTAACGAGGAAACCGCAAATGCAGAAAAACCCCGGGACCTTGTCCATAATTGAATACTCTCAGGATTAAGCCTCTATATAAAATCAAACCAACTTCGTATAGTTGAGACCAAGCAACTAAACCTATAGTTCACCTAGTTCCGTCTGTATTCCCACGCCTCCAACTTATGAATAAGTCACGTACTTGGAACAATTCCTTTGGTTCGTATTCGAAATAGTAAAGGAACAACAAATCTGTTTGGTGTCAACTCTTTTCAACCAAGTGATGTGAGTTTGACAAAAGGATCTTCCGTTTATCCCAATAAACTCCTTTGTCAGGTCCTTAGATCTATCTACTAACAATTACCGAAGTAATCGTCTAGATTTTGCAATCAATACTTTGAATCACAAAGAATCGTATTGATGCCGATATACTCAACTAATCAATCCAATCTACCACAAGGATAAACTGATTATAGTTGGATCCTCTTTATCCGAAACAAGTATTGTGCACACCAGAGATTATGAACCCAAATCAGAAATCTTCAAAGTCTTCTTTGTCTTCAAATCTTCTTAGATCTTCAATTAACACCTGCACACAATCAACTTGAATCTCTTGTGATCAATCACGCACATAATGGAGTCTGTTAACAATGGATTATCACAAGACGTCTTTAGATCTACAAACAGTCTAAAGATCCCCGTCTAAACTTCGATCTAGTTTGAGTGAATCTTATATCAGAAGAGAAGATTCTCAAGCATAAACAAACTAGGTGCAATCAAAGTTTTACAACCGTTAGTCAATCAAATCAATCGAAAACTAATAATAAACCGCAATTATCTAGTTTCCCACCAACGGTACTAATAGAGCTTCTCAATCCCAAAGAAGTCTTTAAACCGAATCTACCGTAAGAGATTTCGCCTAATTAGGTTACTTTCCTCTTCGAATAGGCGGTTCCACAAGAAGAACAACATAACTAGGTAGTTTTGTTGGCTTCGAGGATTAGTTTGCTAGAAATGCAAACTTTGGTACTTATAGACCAAGGAAGTTTGGACACCAAGGAATTTCTAAAACCGAAAATATTCTTAAGATATGCAATATATTCCAGATTCGGTTTCCATAATTCCTGGAAATGCTTTGTCCAAACATTGACCGAAAATCTCTTAGAAAATCTCCAATTAGTAAATGCACATTACCAATTTTTATTTTCCAAAAATAAAATTAAAAACCTTAATTAAAAGATTCTCAACTTATATTTCGATCCGGGATTTTCCTTTAGCTATTAAGGAATATCTTTGAACAATAAAAGATAGGCGTTACTGCACATGTTCAAAGAATGTCGACATCATTACTTTGTAAGTCCTCTTTCATACTTACAATCTTGAAACCGATTTGACCACACTTCCAAACAAGTTTAGAATTGGTTCATCTGACTTTCAAGAACTATGTGATTGATTAAGAACACTCAATCACCAATCATGGGTTTAACGGTTCTACCAAAACAAGTTTCGGTTCTACTTCCATGTGATTACTGTGCATAGTCACACTAGCTTTCCAAAAATTATGTTGACTAGGTACTAGGATCGGTTCCCCACATACTTATGGTAACTACTTGTATTTGCTGCACATGTCCATAGGATCGGTTCCCCTTTCACTAAAAACGTGTTGCACATGTTCATAGGATCGGTTCCCCCATCTTCTAAAAATGTGTTGCACCTCTTACAAGTATCAATTCCCCTTTGTGATCGGTTGCACCTCTTCATAGGATCGGTTCCCCTTTGCCTAGAGTTGGTTATACCAATAACACTAAATCGATCATACCATCTTAGGTGATTACTTAAGATCGGTTTCACTAATAAAAGTCATACCAATACAAAAGTCAGGCCTTGTGAATGGTTTTACCAAGAACATAAACAAGTCATGAGAGGTTATACTAATCACACATATTGGTAGTTCAAAAGATATGCAATGAATCACAATACCAATAAGCCTAGTGATTTCCCTTTCGATTCATAAAACAAGTTCATGAATTTACTTCCTTTAAACGAATGTAAAACATTGTTTCCTAGGATGAAATCTTCACCTCATACCCATACATAATCACAATAGCATTCAAACGATTATGTCGATGTCTTATATACAAAGTTTAACGGTTAAGCAATAAACCTTGTATTGTATTCCTTAATACTACGTCTAACTAGAGTATAACCATTCATGCTTCGCAATTATGTTTTCAATATGCACGACTTGAAAGATACGTTTGGGAATGAAACAGTTCAAGTCAAATATTACTAACCTCAAGTGGAAGGATGATGTCGTCGTTGTAGCTCCTTACTTCTTCTCATTCTTCAAGTATTCACGTAATACTTGTAATGTCTCAAATCATAATACTTTCAAGCTAACCTATACGAAGTTGACTCTAGTACATAATCAAGCGACTCTTTAAATGAGTTTTGGTTCACTAAAATATGACAACCAAACTGGACATACCAACGCTTGGTGGGTTCAACTGAGCAATGCTCTAACAAACACCATTGCGAATCACTTGAGCCGTCTTGCTGTGGACAAGGAAGTTATCTCGTTGCGTGAAAGTTTCCCGGATGAGAAACTATTCTCAATTGCCTTTGGGGAACCATGGTACGCTGATATTGTTAATTACTTAGTTTCTAAACAAATCCCAAAGAACTTGTCTCGTGCTGAGATGGATAAACTTAAGAAGTTAGGAAAGTAATAAATATGAGATGATCCATACTTATGGAAACATTATAGTGACCAAGTAATACGAAGGTGCGTTCCCGAATTTGAATTTAATTGTATCTTGTCTTTTTGCCACTCCTATGCTTGTGGAGGACACTTTGGGAGCAACAGAACCGCTCTCAAGGTACTAGAATGTGGTTTCTTTTGGACAACTCTGTTTAAGTATGCATATGCATTTTGTACTACATGTGATAGGTTCCAAAGAACATGCTATTTAGGTGCTCGAAATCAAATGCCACAGTTGAGGTTTTTTATTTATGGGGAATTGATTTTATGGGCCCTTTTGTCAATTCTAGTGGGAATTATTATATCTTGCTTGTTGTTGATTATGTGTCGAAATGGGTGGAAGCTAAGGCCACCCCAACTAATGATTCAAAAGTGGTTTCAGATTTTGTGTAAGCAAATATTTTTGCAAGGTTTGGAATTCCAAGAGCCATAATTAGCGATGGGGGCTCAGACTTCAAAAACAGGTTCTTGCAAATCTTATTAAGGAAGTACAACGTGTCGCATAAGATTGCAACACCTTATCACCCCCAAATAAATGGACAAGCCGAGGTTTCCAAACGAGAGGTGAAATCCATTCTAGAGAAGACGATGAATCCAACAAGGAAGGATTGAAGTTCACGACTCAATGATGCTTTGTGGGCTTATAGAACCGCATACAAGACACCTATTGGGATGTCTCCTTTAGGCTTGTTTACGGTAAACCTTGTCACTTACCCGTGGAAATTGAGCATAAGGCGTTTTGGGATATTAAGCAATGCAATATGGAGTTGGATGGTGCTGGAAGGCAAAGGAAGTTGCAACTTCAAGAGCTAGAAAAGATTCGCAATGATGCATTTGAAATCTCACTTATTTACAAGGAAAAGACGAAAGCATTTCATGATAATATGATCACAAAGAAACAATTCTGCATTGGGCAGAAAGTGCCGTTGTTTAATTTCGTTTGCAATTGTTTCGGGTAAATTAACGTCACGTTGGATTGGATCTTTTATTGTGACTAATGTGTTTTTCTCATGGTGCAAGAAATTCGTAGTTTAGCTACGGAAATGAACTTAAAGTGAATGGGCACGGTTGAAATCATATTATGAGAACTTCTCTTCGGAAGTCGTGGAAGGAGTTAACCTTGTGGAAATGCTCCCTCTGGAGGAGTCTTAGCATACAAGGAGCTAGCCGGGCTGACAACTTTAAACTAAGCGCTGCATGGGAGGCAACCCACTGGTTTTGTATCTCTTATCTTTTATTATTTTCTTGTCTTGTTTTTATTTTCTTTGATTTTTTGATTTCTTGTCACATATCATATTAGGATTTATCACCTTGACTTTCTTTGGACGATTCAATTTACATTGAGTGTGGGGGAGTGGTTAAGCATTTGCATTGTAAATTTTTCATTAATTTTCAACTTTTGTGTGAGTTAGTGCATGAAAAACTCCAACTTGTAGTTAGTTTAGAGTCACATAGTATACATGTCGCTAAGATTACATCGAAATTCTCACAAGAGTGACTGAACTTAAAGATGCCAGAGAATGTGATCGGGTTTCTTACTTGTATGAGAGTTAAAGTTGGATTTAACTTGGAAAATGAGGTGCAGACTAAATTCAGTATTACAGTTGTGATCCCTTATAGTGGAGACTACCTATTGTTACATCATGTGAGGCACCGACCTTCAATTCTTTGTACGTGTATAAATATGTGCTTTTAGAGTGTATGTCACCGTACGTTAATTCCGGGTAGAATGGTGAGCTACCCAACCTCCCACCAATAGAAACATTATTTTGATATCTTGAGTGCTCATGATGGTGACATAGAATTGCTAACTTACATACCACTTGTAATCTTGTTCGCAGTTAGCACCATCCACTTTATCTCTCTCTACACCAACAGGTCCATAGAAACACCATCATCATCAACAAGAGGAGCATCACAAATTCCAAGGAAAGTTGAAGACGTTCAAGGTTTACAAGCAATGGTACAGAAATGAGCAGATTTCAGATTCAAGTAAAGCAACAAGACAAGGAGCATAATTTTTACAAGTTGAAGACTTATGTACAAGAGCGAATTATCAAGATGAGAATTCAAGAAGTTTATGATATCGAGACATACAAGTTGTGAAGAATCAAGCGGTAAAGTACTTACATCATGGCCTTTGTACTTGCATTTTTATTTTATCTTTATTTGTATTTTATTTTATCTTATCTTCAAAAAAAAATAGAAAACAAAAAGACGAGAAAATTTCATTAGGTTCATTACTAGTTTTATTATTTTGTTTTGTTTTCATTTTGTCTTTTTATTTTTATTTTTCTTGTCTCATAAAAAAAAGAAAAAAAAAAGACAAGAAAAATGTGTTGTATCATATTTTGGTTTGTTTTGAGTTTTGTTCTTTCAATAAAGCTAATGGAAGAAGGAACATCCACAATGAAGTTTCAAGCAACAAGGATTAGAGGAAAGAATCACATTGTCAATATTCTACGAAGTTCAAGAGTTATCATCAAGAGTTGAAGACCGAAGACGACGATGAAGACAAGGATTGAAGACCGGAGACGTTTCTATAGATGCTGTGAGAGTGGTGCTAACTGCACGTCAAACAAATAACGAGGTAAGTAAGCATATTCCCACCTTCGTTAAGTGGTTGATTTACTTTCTTAGAGATCGTCAGAAAAATGGGTTTTTCAAAACAATAAAAGATGTGGGTTTTCAAAACAATTCGGAGGGTTTTGCCTTCCTACTATTCAACGTGTCGCAGGATTCTGTCTTCATCCTACCTGGACACATGTGTGACCCATAAAAAACTATTTATTATTGAGAGCAACTTCATAAAAACCTTTCTTGTGAGGCAGAGCCGAGACTTTCGATCACTTTCGAACCCGAATTTCTTTCGATAAGGGATAATTATTTCTCTCTCAACTATAAGGATGAGATTGTGTTCATATATTTGCCTAACTTCTTATGATTACTATGCAGAATTTCTATGTCTTCTTAGCACGTTGGATACCATCATTTTGGAGAATCTTGTAAGTTGGAAAAGTAGGTTTTGTGGGTATATCTCTAGTAAACCTTCACGAGACTATAACTCGTCCACTAGGGACACCTAGGGGTTTAAAGGCTTGTTATACATGCTGAGTGTGACCGTAGCCTCAACGACACGGAATTGTATGTATTTTTTTAGAATTGTTTTGTTTGATTTGCTCAAGGACTAGCAAAGTCTAAGTATGGGGGAATTTGATAGGTGTTGTAAACACCTTAATTATTATCTATTGTTTATGCTTTCTTTGCCACTTTTCTTGTAAATTTTGTATCTTATGTTTACTTTTGAGTGTTTAGGTACTTTGGAGTCATGTGAATCAAAAGAAGATGAAATCATTCATTTGGAGACGAAAAGACAAAAGGGGAATTCACAGGCGAAGAATGAGCTGTCAGTTCCCTGCAACTGACGGTTGAGCAGGAAATCAGAATGAGCAGTTAGTTCTTTGGAACTGACAGGCCAACCGATAACTGGTATCCCTTATCTAATGAGTGGGTGCTTACAGTCACTATATACCCTTATCTGGCTCACCTAGGTGGTTGTATCCACTATTCTCTTACAACAATCCTAAATTTCAGAGAAGAAATATCATTACTTGCCTCTTTTCTACTCCATTTGAAAACGAGAGAAAAATGGTTGCGGTCAAAGAAGAACTCGATGAGTATTGTTGTGGTTAACTAGATACGTTGATGGGAAGGATTTGAAGCTAAAATTGATGATCGAACCGACACGAGAAATCGTGAGAATGTAAGTTGCTTTTGTAGATCTGAGAAGGAGATCGAGATGGGTTTAGTAGTGTAGTTTGAGAAGAAATGTAGAGAGGAACTGAAGCTAAGAACAAGACAAAAGATGGGTTAAGCTCAAATTTGAGTTTGGATTGATTTGCTGGTGGTGTTTGCTGATGAAGAAGACACGGATTAATTGGTGGTCTGAGCTTGGTGATTTTAGGGATTTAAGACTCATTCTAGAATTCAAACAGAAAAGGGTGATGAATCAGAGGAGAATTTTTATTCATGGGTTTTGGTGACAGGGATGGAATGAATTTGGTGGTGTTGAGTTTGAAGATGGCTTGGATCTGAAATGGGATTTTGGCTGTGACGGGTACAAGTTTGAGAAGATGCAGTGCATGACTCAAGCTGAGTTTGAGGTTTTGACAGAACTTTGGAACAACTAGTTGGTGGTGGTGTTGGCTTTAGTGGAGTTGCAGGTGATGAATTACTGTGATAGCTTGAGTGTGGTGAACTGTTGTTGCAGTTGGTTTGTTGCTTGACTGAATTGCAGTTGAAGTGAAGGCACTGGTGGATTTGAGCAAAACTGGGATTACAAATAGAGTTAAAGTGACGGATGCTTGTGCTAATCTGAGGTTGCAGTTGCATCTGCTGTAGCTGGGAGAGCAAGTGGATCTTAAGATGGTAGAGCTGTGTAAACAGGGAAGAAGAACAAGTCTGTGTTGCAGCTGAACTGAAATGGCAATGGTGTTGTTGTAGCTGTTGCAGTTGTAGTGTTGGTGAAGCTACAACCAACAGATTGAAGGTTTGAGCTGTGTCTGTAGCAGTTTATGGAAGTGATATGTTGCAGGTGGTTTTGAGGCTGTTAGTTCGGTCTTGAACCTGAGATGGAGTGTTGGTTAGATGGGACTGAAGTCACTGTAATGGAGAAGCTGAAGTGATCTGCAGGTAGTGAGATTGCAGGTGGAAATAGGAGCTCATGATTGCGAAGAGCCGAGCGATTCGAAATGAAGTTCGGAGGCCATTGGCTGAACCGGGAATGAGTTCTAATATTGATGCGTTGATTCGGTGGTGACCTGACCCAGGGAATGGTGATGGAAGAAACTTGCAGGCAAGGCAATGGATCAAGAGGTGTGTGCTGCTTTGAGATTAAAATGAAGAACATGTGATGTTGTGCTGTTGGTTGAACCTGAGTGGTTGTAATGGAGCTTTTGAAGTATATCTAAGCTGAGTAACATGTGTTGGATGTTCTGGTGAAGCTGCAGTTGCTGGTTGTGCCAAACAACAAGAAGATGTTACAGGGCATGATTTTGAATGGTGATGTTTATGAGGCTTCAGTCAGGTTAAAGTTGTGATGATGTAGTTGTTGTTGTTATGCAATTGCGGGTGGAATTTGTTTGGTGGTGGAAAAGACTTAGATAGTGTTGATGGTGGGTTTTAGCTTAGGGTTAAAATCGTAAAACTGTACAACTGACATGACGTCACTATGACCATTTAATGAATCGATCAGCATGCCTACGTAAGAATTACCAGGGTACCTTTTTTTTTCACGTGTCATGTTCCACGACAGAACCCTTACATGACCGACATCATCTATGCCAAACCCTAATTCTAATGCTACCGCCCCAAGGCATGCCAACCATGCCAGCCACACCACTGTGCCAATGGCAAACCATGCCAGCCACATCTTTGCGCCAAGGCATGCCAACCATGCCAGCCACATATTCGCACCAAGGAATTCCAACCATGCCAGCCGCACCACTGTGCCAATGGCAAATCATGCCAGCCACATCTCTGCGCCAAGGCATGCCAACCATGCCGCCCGCATCCCTTTGTGCCAATGGCAAACCATGCCAGCCACGTCTACCGCGCCAAGGCATGCCAACCATGCTAGCCACACCATGCGCCATGGCATGCCAAACCCATGGCCCCACCATGCCAAGCATACCGCACCTTTCCTTGGCCCCAACCATGCTAGCCGCACCATGAGACAATGGCATGCCAAACCCTTGGCCCCACCATACCAAGCCAACCGCACCTTGCCTTGGCCCCACCATGCCAAGCCGTCCATGCCAAACCCTTGGCCCCACTATGCCAAGACCATCCGCGCCATTTTTTTTGCCTTGGCCCCACCATGCCGGCCTTCCCTATTGAGGCTACCAAAATGAAGGCGTGCGACGATCAACGGCCACCCTTCCATCCTAGATGCAAATCCTAGCCGTCCAAGGTCGCCAAACAACGCATGGTAACCTTTGGCCCAAAACCCTAGTTTTTGCCATGCCGAACACACCTTGCCTTGGCCCCACCATGCCAAGCCGTCCGTGCCAAACCCTTGGCCCCACTAGGCCAATACCATCCGCGCCATTTTTTGCCTTGGCCACACCATGCCGGCCTTCCCTATTGCGGATACCAAAACGAAGGCGTGTGACGATCAATGGCCACCCTTTCATCCTAGATGCAAATCCTAGCCGTCCAAGGTCGCCAAACAACGCATGGTAACCTTTGGTCCAAAACCCTAGTTTAGGCCACGCCAAACCGTGCCAAGGCATGCCATGCCACACGTGCCAATGGCATGCCAACCACCTTGTCGCGCCATACCATGTCGGCCTTCCCTATGCGGCTACCAAAACGAAGGCGTGCGACGATCAACGGCCACTCTTCCATCCTAAATGCAAATCCTAGTCGTCCAAGGTCGCCAAACAACGCATGGTAACCTTTGGCCCAAAACGCCAGTTTTGGCGACGCCAAAGCATACCATACCACATGTGCCAATGGCATGCCAACCACCTTTCTGCGCCATACCATGTCAGACTTTCCTATGCGGCTACCAAAACGAAGGCGTGCGACGATCAACGGCCACCCTTCCATCCTAGATGCGAATCCGCCAAACAACGCATGTTAACCTTTGGCCCAAAACCCTAGTTTTGGCAACGCCAAACCGTGCCAAGGCATCACGACCGGGAAATATGCCTCAAACGAAACCCCTCATCAAAAAAAAAAAAAAACCTATTGAAATCCAAACGAGACAGGAGGGCGTGATACTTTGACATTTGAATGAGGAAATGACTTCCTATTTGAGTCGAGTAAGGAAAAGGGGCAATCGGGCCCGTAAAGACAAATCACCACTGTGCCAAGCCGTCCGCGCATGCTTTGCCTAACCAAACCACGCCTTGCCTTGGCCCACCACGCCAAGCCGTCCGGCCATTATCTTGGCCCCACCATGCCAAGCCGTCCGCGCCATGACTTGCCGCGCCAACACCAACAACTCGCTAAGCCAGCGTCATGATGTTCCCTAACCTGCCCAAGATGATGCATAGCCGGACTAAGCCGACGATCTTCATCCCACCACTTCACGGACTACACCACAAATAGAATCTATGCAAGGCCGCCAAACACGGGGATCATGAACTCTCCTTCCCTCGCGAAAAGGTTAGTCGACCTTCTTGACCATCTTTTCACGACTTGTCATTACGATTTTGTCCTTCCGTCACCATCTTATACTTACCTCGCAACAATGCTCATGTTCCGAGCTAAGTAGGGACTTAATGTTAATGGTGGGTTTTAGCTTAGGGTTAAAATCGTAAAACTGTACAACTGACATGACGTCACTATGACCATTTAATGAATCGATCAACATGCCTACGTAAGAATTACCAGGGTACCTTTTTTTTCACGTGTCATGTTCCACGGCAGAACCCTTAACATAACCGACATCATCTATGCCAAACCCTAATTCTCATGCTACCGCGCCAAGGCATGCTAACCATGCTAGCCGCAACACTGTGCCAATGGAAAACCATGCCAGCCACATCTCCGTGCCAAGGCATGCCAACCATGCCATCCGCACCACTGTGCTAATGGCAAACCATGCCAGACACATCTCTGCGCCAAGGCATGCCAACCATGCCAGCCGCACCACTGTGCCAATGGCAAACCATGCCAGCCACATCTTCGCACCAAGGCATGCCAACCATGCCATCCGTACCACTGTGCCAATGGAAAACCATTCCAGCCACATCTCCGCGCCAAGGCATGCCAACCATGCCAGCCGCATCACTGTGCCAATGGCAAACCATGCCATCCACGTCTACCGCGCCAAGGCATGCCAACCATGATAGCTACGCCATGCGCCATGGCATGCCAAACCTTTGGCCCCACCATGCCAAGCCAGCCGCACCTTTCCTTGGCCCCAACCATGCTAGCTGCACCATGCGCCAATGGCATGCCAAACCCTTGGCCCCACCATGCCAATCCAACCGCACCTTGCCTTAGCCCCACCATGCCAAGCCGTCCATGTCAAACCCTTGGCCCCACTATGCCAAGACCATCCGCGCCATTTTTTTTGCCTTGGACCCACCATGCCGGCCTTCCCTATTGTGGCTACCAAAATGAAGGCGTACGACGATCAACGGCTACCCTTCCATCCTAGATGCAAATCCTAGCCGTCCAAGGTCGCCAAACAACGCATGGTAACCGTTGGCCCAAAACCCTAGTTTTGCCATGCCGACCGCACCTTGCCTTGGCCCCACCATGCCAAGCCGTCCGTGCCAACCCCTTGGCCCCACTTGGCCAAGACCATCCGTGCCATTTTTTCTTGGCCCCACCATGCCGGCCTTCCCTATTGCGGCTACCAAAACGAAGGCGTGCGACGATCAACGGCCACCCTTCCATCCTAGATGCAAATCCTAACCGTCCAAGGTTGCCAAACAACGCATGGTAACCTTAGGCCAAAAACCCTAGTTTTGGCCACGCCAAACCGCGCCAAGGCATGCCATGCCACACGTGCCAATGGCATGCCGACCACCTTGCCGCGCCATACCATGCCGGCCTTCCCTATGCGGCTACCAAAACGAAGGCGTGCGACGATCAACGACCACCCTTCCATCCTAAATGCAAATCCTAGTCGTCCAAGGTCGCCAAACAACGCATGCTAACCTTTGGCCCAAAACCACCGGTTTGGCCACGCCAAAGCATACCATACCACATGTGCCAATGGCATGCCAACCACCTTTCCGTGCCATACCATGTCAGCCTTCCCTATTGATCGCTGTCGTAAGCGACACAAATATAATTACACTTTCTTACTACTCAAAATATAAATATAGCAAGGGCAAGAAAGGATCGATCCCACAGAGAGGTCTAGGTTGTCAAATTGTTATGGTTTCCTATATAAAACACCGGTAGTTTTGTGATTTTATAAACTAAAAATAAAATAAAAGCAAATAAAGAAATAAGCAAACGAATAAGATAGAAGAGATATTGGTTAAGGATTTCGTTTTCATTCACAAACATGTTTTCACACAATAACTAGAATTGATATTTTAATCTCAACTTTTATCAAAGACCCTAGAATACCTTGATCGCAAGAATATCCCGCAAACCTCCTCATGTCATCAACAAACACATTAAAAGATGCGAATATGAATTCTATCTAAAGGAACAACCTAACGTGTAAAAGCACTAATCAAGTTTAATTCCCTAGATGCGTTAAGTTCTATGAAATCAGGCCAATCAAAGCAATTGAACGTGGAAAGCGCACTAATTCAATTTAACAAAGGTTACGATTCACATTTGATCATGAGAATATATCACTACAAACCATAATCATAATATGCTACTTGTATTCAAGGAATATCACTTTTGCGTATAATAAACCCTAAACTAGCAATAGATGTGATTAGAAGTTCTACCAATTTGCAACTTGACAAAACAATCAATCAATCATAGAACAATATTTTCAGAGAATTGCAAACGATAAATATGAGACAAAACTAATATATTGAACAAAGAAACATGCTTTGTGAAATCCAACTATTCCATAACCAATAATAAACTTAGGTACTCATATTCATGGAGTTCATCACAAGAAGAAAGAGAAAATACTTCATGGTTCTAAACCCTAGAATCAAGTAGAAGAGATAATAATAAAACGTCCTTCAAATTGTAGAAGTCTTCCCTTTTGTAGTCTTTTTCTCCTTCCAAAACTAGGTTTTGTCTTCAAAGTCCATTAGTTGGAAATTCACCCGGCCCACCATGGAGAGAAACCCGTGTAGAAATTATGTCCCAAAAACGCTTGCCGGAAAACTGGGATTGTGGCCGGAATCCCGTCGGAATCGTCGCCGGAAAGTAGCTCAGGTGACCGGCAAAGTCAAACCGGCCACCGGTCAACGGGTCGGATCGGTCGAGTCAATTCGGGTCAAGGCAGGTGAGTCAAACCGGCTAGTCATACCGAGTCAAGCTGGTCAGTTGGAGTCAGTGACGAGTCAGGGTTACTTCAGATGAGTCAGGTTCATGTCAGCTGGTAGTCAGACCTTGGCTGGGCTGAGTGGCCTTGGCCTAGGTCTATTGCACATGTCAGGGCTGTGCTGCACTATCATTGTGCATCAGCACTCTTTGGCCAGCCATCTTGGCTATGCAACCTGCAAATCATGTTCCTTCTGTAGCATTCAGCCACACCACCAGCTCAACTCAATCTACAGCTTCTTCCCGTTGCTACCAAATACGACCTAATTCATTCCATCGCAAGCCACCTGAGACAACAGCATATACAACTCCAATAAACTCCATTTCCCTGAATTCATAACCACCAACCATTAGCTCATATTTCTATAATTTCAGTTCAGTTTCAACCCCAGCTGCACCACTGCAACACCACCAATGCCAGCTGCTGCTCCCATCTCATTTGCATCTCCATTGCTATCTGCCCTGAACCCAGCCATTTCCATCAGCGCCCATCCAGTTTAAGTACCAACAATACTCGTACCCATCCTTGCGGCATCCTCTTTTCCTCCTTGCACACTACCAGTACTGAGCTTACGACAAAGTCTTCAGCTCTGCAACCACAACTTTAAGTTCAGACCATCCATTGCACCACCTGACTGCACACCAGACCACCTCCTTGAATCACCATTGCAGCTTCTCCTGCAACTTGTACTCGTACTACCAACAGCTCAAGCAAGTCTGACTTACAGACCCATATTCTGCAATTCCATGCTTAGCTCAGCATTCCACCTGCTGCATTCTTCCCTGTATTTCATGCATTCCAACACACACAGCATTTCAGCTCCATTTCATGCAGCTCAGCCTCATAGCAGCATCAGCATCCTCAGTTCTTCCAGAGATTCAATTCATCACCTGAGTTCAATCTGTAGCTCAGACAAATCCCAGTAAACCTTGCTGAGCCACCCATAACTTCACTGTAACCATTATCTCCACATGCATTTACCACTTACTCTACCTGTCATTACAAATTTGCAACTTCTTCATCTTTGGTTCCGTTACTTCTTGCACTTTGAGTGGCACACAATTCTTAATATACCACCACAACACATCTGAATCTCCACCATTGAGCATCATTAATCATCATAAGCCAGGCCATCTCCAACTGCAGTTCATCTTCATAATCCCAACAATCGAGCCATGGCAGTTCATCTGCACAACACCATTGGCACGACCAATTCAACCATAAGCCATTGCAATATACCCAACAACTGCATCACAGACCACCAACAGCTTCATTGTCTGCTATTGCATAGCATCTGAGCATTTGTACACAACACCAGGACTGCCATTACCAACTCTAATCCATGCCTGCATTTTCTATCCACCACATCATAATCACTGCATCTAATTTGCACCGCACTACTCATTTTCCAGCCTCCCTTGAGCCTTCAATAGTAATAGAACCACAATCAAAATAACCAACCCTACAAATGTAATCTCATCTTGCACCTTCCATTACCATGACCTGATGGCAGCAACATCCTCTCTGAGGCCTCCATTGCATCAGCTTCAGCTCAATCTCAAGCCATGTCTAGCTACCAAAATCCCACCAGATTCATCTTCTCCTTCTAATTCCATCTTGACCAAAACCACCCATTCTGAATCAATCGACCTCCGGCTAAAATTAGCATCACCATCAGCACAAGCAGCTTCATCTTCTCATAAAACCACACAAGCATAATTCATACTCAACCCATCATTTTTCAATTCCTTCTTCTGGTTCCTGGAATCATCACTGGTAACTTCCAATGTCAAGCAACGGAAGCAACATCTTCCCTGTATTCATCGATTCAATTTGAACCCTAACAGCAATCCACCACCTCTGTTCTTCAACCAAAACCCATTCTATCTCAGACCACAAAACTGAACTCATCTGCTCAAATCTCTCATCATAAATCGAACCCTAAATTCTTCTCAACAATTTCAATTCTTCAATTTCGCCTCTTCATATAATTTCAGCTCCAATTTCCTCATCGACCTTTCTCCGATTTCATCAATAATAAGCCAACATCTCTCTTAATTTCACCTCTCGATCTCTCGTTGCAGCTTCTCATAAATTCTCTCATTTATTGATTTCAAATGAACCCATCGTTTCTTTCTTCATTTCGGACTCATGATCACAGAACTCATCACCTTCTTTCCCTGATTTCTCTAATATTCTGTCATCGCTACCTTCTTCGATCTCGTCTCAGCAGTGAACACCGGCTGCTGTTCTCAATTTCAGTGACGAACAAATGATTGAGAGGAGAGTTTCTTCCTTTAGGGTTGGGTATAGTTAGTGGGTCTGGATAATGTTATGGGCTGCCCACTGATATTCCTAGTTAGCTTCATAGGTGCCATTAGCACATAACCGGGTGCTTTTAACACTTTTGTGGGTTACCCCTTAACCACAGATGGCTTCCTTTTATCATTCTTCCAAAAACAAGTTGCCCCTTAGCATGTGGCTGGACTCCAGATAGTGTTCGCCCCTGAAATGACAATTTCGCCCTTTGACTCAATTTGAGTGATTTCCGCTTCTTTTCCTCCGTGCGACTCCAGGGTACCTAATAACTCAAAAACACACGTAAGATACATAATTTACAAGAAAACTCGCAAAGAAAGCATAAATACTAGATATTAAATTAGGTGTTTTAGACACCTATCAGATTCCCCCACACTTAGACTTTGCTAGTCCTCGAGCAAATCAAACAAAATAAAAACATACATACAACTCCGTGTCGTCGAGGCTACGGTCACTTTTAGCATAAATAACAAGCCTTTAAACCCCTAGGTGTCCCTAGTGGACGAGTTATAGTCTCGTGAGGGTTTACTAGAGATATACCCACAAAACCTACTTCCAACTCCGTCTATTTGTGACAAATCAATGAACGAATCCAAAATGACTACAGGAGGAGGTACCTTGCAAATTCAATTCAATTATTAGTAAATAAACTCTAATTAGATAGTCGAACAAGCCACAATACTCGGAAACTAACAAACCATAATCACAATGAAAAGATTAAGAAGATGGATATAGATGTAGATGTTGGCGAATATTCTCAAGTGTTTGATGTTTCCCATATATCTCGTCAGAAGGTCATTGCTAAGATGAACCTAATCCTATTGGATTGAGCTACTTGGTGCTGAATGCTACATCAAATCAATTGGCATATACAAGGGAACCAAGAGTGACTTTATTCAACACAATAATAATGTCTTTTTTTTTTATATGATTGGATCAAACCGGATCCAATTTCTCTTTTTTTTAGACGGCATGATTAGATCTTTCGGATCCAAGCGCATGCTTCTTGTCGCAAGTACATGATAGTTGCCTTGGATCCCGCATTCCACGCTTGTTTAGGCGACGGAGACAGGGACTACGTTTCACACATACCGCTATTCCCAAGTGTCTTTTTATTCCGTTTTGGTCTCATTGATCGGTCCTCTTTTGTTTTTTCTTTCCATATTTTTTTTTTTTTTTTTTATGTAACTCAATCACTCTATTTCATCCTAGCAGTAATAACACGTCGATGTTTAGTGACCCACCAAAGCACTTAGAGAACAATAGATAAATATGGAAAAATAAAAATAGAATGCGATATGGTGATATTCCGAGATATGGTAACAACTATCATGTTAATTTGTGATTTCGAGCTATATTCTTCCCTTTTAGTTAATTGGTTCCTCAACTCCTGCATTCAAAATGGTTCCATCCACTAATGGTGTCAAAAACAAACTATACAAACATATAAATGCTCCCCCACACTTAAACTTCACATTGTCCTCAATGTGTAAAACCGAAAATTCTGAATTCTGACGTAACAGAAGATAAAACGCAAAAACTGTGCAAATTGGTAAGGAATTTGGAAAAACTCCATTTCACAAAAGCTGTTCACCTATGTGTTTTCTACACAGTGTCAAAATTTCACAGTGTTTTGATAAACGGTCTGACAGTTATGGTCTCTGGACTGAACTACGCGCAGTCTAAAATTTTTCGACGAAAAGGTATTCGACATAATTCTCTTCTAAGATAGATTACGGACTCAATGAAATTAAACATGGGGATTCAAATATGATATAAAAACAGTAAAAAAAAAAAAAAAAAAATAAAAAAAAGAAACAAAAATAAAAAGCAAAAGGAAAAGAGATACAAAACCGGTGGGTTGCCTCCCACTTAGCGCTTGTTTTAAAGTCGACGGCCCGACTTAGCTTCTTGTAAGATTCATTCCCCATACACCAATAATCGGAAAAGTTGGGGATCCGTCCATAGAACCTGTTTTGCAAACACTAGCTTCACACAAATATTAGTACAATAAAGCAAAAGTGAAGCTATGAACCGATAAAAGCTTCCCCCACACTTATTCTTGTCCACACATGGAAGTGTATAAAGAATATATGAGTCGGGTACCTCCACGGTTTCTGGTTCCATAACCTGCATAGTATGAGAATCAAGTGTCTCTAATGGCGGAAAACGAGAAACAAAGTCATTCAACAATATTCTCGAAGCACATACATTCAAACCAATAAGAGGTAAAGGAGAAGAAATAATAGGCAAAGGGTTAGATAAACCTTGCACAATCTCTTGTATCACTAATCCTCTTCATCCTTAAAAACTCAAGTGAATTATTCACCTCTTGGATATCATGGTCCTCTATCAAACCTTGCAACCATTCTTCGTCCGTTTCTCGCTCGCCTTAACCAAAGGTTCAACATAAACATCACCATTACAATCATTTGCAAGCTCAATTGGGTCTTCCATAATATTGGTCATAACGGTCTCATTCTCAACACACTCCTCTTTGTTGTAAGGCACATACTCTTTTGCGGATCCAAATTTTATTATAATAAACTCTTTTAGAACACTCAAAAATGCATCATCCTCAAGCTCCACCCTTTGAATAGGCTCTTGATCATTATTAAGATCAATGCTCGAGCAATCTACACAAGTGTCGACACATTCCTCTTCGTCTTCATCTTGATCCCAAAAAGACTCCGTTGTAACCTCCTCGGGGATGTCACCATGAGTTGTTTCAAGCAATATATCATAATCACCGTCACTATCATAATCACCGTCACTATGACCATTTATTGAATCGATCACCATGCCTATGTAAGAATTACCAGGGTACCTTTTTTTCACGTGTCATGTTCCACGACAGAACCCTTAACATGACCGACATCATCTATGCCAAACCCTAATTCTCATGCTACCGCGCCAAGGCATGCTAACCATGCCAGCCGCAACACGTGCCAATGGCAAACCATACCAGCCACATCTCCGTGCCAAGGCATGCCAACCATGCCCGCCCGCACCATTGTGCCAATGGCAAACCATGCTACCACATCTCGCGCCAAGGCATGCCAACCATGCCAGCCGCACCACTGTGCCAATGGCAAACCATGCCAGCCACATCTCCGCGCCAAGGCATGCCAACCATGCCAGCCGCACCACTGCGCCAATGGCAAACCATGCCAGCCACGTCTACCGCGCCATGGCATGCCAACCATGCTATCCACACCATGCGCCAATGGCATGCCAAACCCTTGGCCCCACCATGCCAAGCCAACCGCACCTTGCCTTGGCCCCAACCATGCTACCGCACCATGCGCCAATGGCATGTCAAACCCTTGGCCCAACCATGCCAAGCCAACCGCACCTTGCATTGGCCCCAACATGCCAAGCCGTTTCTGTGCCAAACAATTGGCCCTACTATGCCAAGACCATCTCGCGCAATTTTTTTGCCTTGGCCCTACCATGCCGCCTTCCCTATTACGGCTACCAAAACGAAGGTGTGCGACGATCAACGCCACCCTTCCATCCTAGATGCAAATCCTAGCCGTCCAAGGTCGCCAAACAACGCATGGTAACCTTTGGCCCAAAACCCTAGTTTTGGCCACGCCGACCACACCTTGCCTTGGCCCCACCATGCCAAGCCGTCTGTGCCAAACCCTTGGCCCCACTAGGCCAAGACCATCCGCGCCATTTTTTTCCTTGGCCCCACCATGCCGGCCTTCCCTATTGCGGCTACCAAAACGAAGGCGTGCGACGATCAACGCCACCCTTCCATCCTAGATGCACATCCTAGTCGTCCTAGGTCGCCAAACAACGCATGGTAACCTTTGGCCCAAAACCCTAGTTTTGTCCACGCCAAACCGCGCCAATGCATGCCATGCCACACGTGCCAATGGCATGCCAACCACCTTGTCGCGCCATACCATGCCGGCCTTCCCTATGCGGCTACCAAAACGAAGGCGTGCGACGATCAAATACTACCCTTCCATCCTAAATGCAAATCCTAGTCGTCCAAGGTCGCCAAACAACGCATGTTAACCTTTGGCCCAAAACCCTAGTTTTGGCCACGCCAAACCGCGCCAAAGCATACCATACCACATGTGCCAATGGCATGCCAACCACCTTGCCGCGCCATACCGTGTCAGCTTTCCCTATGCGGCTACCAAAACGAAGGCGTGCGACGATCAACGGCCACCCTTCCATCTTAGATGCGAATCCTAGCCGTCCAAGGTTGCCAAACAACGCATGGTAACCTTTGGCACAAAAACCTAGTTTTGGCCATGCCAAACCGCGCCAAGGCATACCATACCACGTGTGCCAATGGCATACCAACCACCTTGTCGCGTCACGCCACACTGCCTTCCTATGCGGCTACCAAAACGAAGGCTCGCAACAATCAACGGCCACTTTTTCATCTAAGGTGCAGATCTTAGCCGTCAAGGTTACCACTAACGTATGGCAACCTTTGGACCTAGTTTGATCACGCCTAAACAAAGCCAAAATCTTAACTTTTGGCCGCGCCTAAACCAGGCCATAGTAAAGCCATATTGATCATGCTTTCATGCCACTGGCTACCAAACGAAGGGTTGCACTAATCAACGGCTACCTTTCCTCTTAAGATGCAAAATCTCGACCGTCGAGGGTCACCACCGAGCCGGAAAGTCTCCCAAGCTCAACTTGCCGCACAACAACAACGTGCTACACGTTTTCCACGAACATGTCACAAACCGGGGATGCTCATTGGGTATTGGTTTGGTGGTGTACAGTGTGCGGAGTACACTACGCCCGTTATAAGAATGTGTCATAAGGATGAGGCGGTTAGTAAATACAGGGAGTAATGGTGAAACGCTTTCTTTTATGGAACATCAATTCCAGGCGTTAACGGTTACCACCTCCTCCCATTTACTCACCCGTTTTCTATTTCTTAATGAGACCGTGAGTACGTTTCACTTCGACTTGTATAAATAGGCATTACCTATTTCCACCGAACAACAAGTTCGGTCGAGCATACAACACTCGGAAAATATTTGCTAGCTCTCCATCTCGTGAGCTTCTCACTTTCTCGATACAAGTCGTAAAACAACTACTCTTCCGTAATCAACTATTCTGGTCTCAACACTTTCTTCGCTTCCCTCCCCAAAAACAACCCTTCTCCTTCACTTTGTGACCGAAGCAAGTCCGGAACGGCCATTTCTTGGTTTAGGCCGGATTTGTGCAGTTGATCTCTCGAATCTAAAGTACTCCTTGCAAAAGACATTGTTTAGGGTTTAAATTCGTTTCTCACCCACACACCCGAAATTACCAAAATCGGAGAAACCGTTTTCACCCTCAAACAAATGGATACTTTCTTTAGTCTGTGAAGTCGAGATTGAAATGGCGGTGGTTGTGACAAGAAGAGTAAAGTGGAAGTTGCGAAAGAAAGAAGAGGGTTAGTTGAAGTCATGCTTGATGCCGATGATGCACCGTCATGTCTAGAGTTGCAATAGTAAACACTATGGCGCAACATTAGTCTGGTATGTGAAACAACTCCGGCCTAGAGCCTATTCAGCCGAGTTAGTTAGCTGACTCGGTATTGATTCAGACTGACTCATGCTTTGACTCGGTTGATCTATCCGAGTTGACTTGGTTGACTGAATTTGACCGGTGACCTGGTGGACTTAGCCGGTCACCTGAACTACTCCTCCGATCACTTTGCTGGCCAACTTCCAGTGGTAAACCCAGTTTCCGGCGACTAGGTTTTTGAGAAGATTTACTACATGGGTTTTCTCTCACATATGGGCTTGGAGGACGTGTACCTATTGGAGTTTTGAAGACTGGACTTACTTTGGAAACAAGAAGAGCTATAAAAGAAAAGTATTCTACAACTTGGAGGGATCACGTATTATACTTGGAGCTTTGGAGAGAGAGTCGGATATCTTCCTAGGGTTCGCTTATGTTCATCTTCTTTATTCAATTATTATTTGTGATGAACTCCATAGCTATGAGTAGCTAAATCTTATATTATTTGCATGTTATTTCACTTTTGGATCTTTAGTTTTGTTTCTATTTGTCTTCTTCCTTCAAGTTATCTTCTTTTATAGAGTTCTAATCCGTGATGAATAATTTTAAGAAACGACTATGAATACTCCTTCGAAAGAAAGAAGATGCTATGGGGATAAGAAAAGGCGAGTAGAGGAGAGAACGAAAGTGTTTTTGTTTTGATTTAGGAATAAATTTATGTATTTAATTGGATTTAGTTTGTTTATTAATGGTTGAAGGATATTTTGGTATTTTTGTTGCAGATTAGGTCCCCCAATATCTACATTTATGAAATTTGAATCCATAGGAGCCTCAAAACCAAATGTTTGGAGCCCCTATAATAGGATTCTAACTGGAATGAACAACAAAGCATATTATCCTTCATTGCAGTTTCTCTAACTCTGTATGGCTGATAGGTGTAGAATACACCTAATTTACTATCTAGTAGTTTATGCTTTCTTTGCTATTTTTCGTGTAAATTATGTATTTTACGCTTGTTTTGAGTTTTATAGCTACTTTGGAGTCGCACGGAGGAAAAGAAGAAGAAAGCACCCAATTTGAGCCAAAAGGGCAAAAAGGTCATTTTACGGTGCAATTGATATATGGAGCCCGGTTGAAGTTAAGGGGCTGCCAAACTGGGTAGCCCTTATCCAAACACAAAGGTCTTTGTTATCAGTTGGTAAAAGGGTTGGGTTATGTTCATGGATGATGAAACCCAAACCCATTGACCCATCTGACCCGACCCGGATCCGTGTTTTAAACCTAAAATCGAGAAAGGGTTTTTCTTTCTCAATCATTTCTTCATTTAATCCTACACCTAAAAGTGAGCAATGTTGTAAGAAGCAAGAGAGTGAAAATCAAGAAATTTGGTTTCGATACTGAGACGTTGCCGAGAGACGTAGCAATGATAATCGACGAGCTCATGATGAGTGAATCACGAGATGATGGATGAAGCTCGACAGAGGCGAGATGATGGAGATCGAGAAATGAAGGTGATGAAATTGAGCCGGGTTCGATTGCGATTAGGGTTTGCCGTTACTATGGTGCGATTCGGAGATCATTTTCGCTGTGGGATAATTCAAGGGTTTTTAATGAATAAAATTTGAGAGAAGAGATGATGGAATTAAAGTCTGTGATATGGGTTTGCTGGAGAAGATCGAGAAAAGGTTTTGTTAAGAACGAGATGAAGAAATTAATGATTAACATGAGAGAATTTGATCATTTGTAAATTAGGGTTCCAAAGAATTGGGGTTTTTGCTTAGGTTCGAAGAATGAATGGCGTTGTTGGTTGTATTCTTTGCTATGAGAAAGAAAAGAGACTCAAGAAGAGATGGTCTTTGAAGGGTTGGATTCATATCCGAGTTGTCATTCTTCGTTATTGGAAAAGCGGATGATGTTGATGAAACAGAGATGATTATCAAGGGAAAAGATTTGACATGGGTTTGAGGCATAGGAAACCTGAGCTGAAAGAATTGATGTTGCTGCTACTGTTGCTTGCCAGGGAGATGGGGGTAATGGAATTGCAGGTCTGGGTTCTGTGGTGTTATTGAGTTCATAGAGATGAAGTTGGTGGTGTTGGTGTGTGTCAATTGTTACATGAAGATTTAAAGGTGGCGGTTGATTGGTCCGAAATGGTATTGCAGCGTTGAGATTGTTAGCTTATGCAATAGTCCGAGGTTCGGCTCGGATGGAGTAGTGGGATCTCAAGCTAAGATGCGGGTAATGGCTTTGGAGATGGCTTTAATTGAGCTGAAACTGCAGTGGCAAGTGAGGTGCTCAAGATGTTACGTAGAAATGACGCGACAATGGTGACTATGGGATAAAGAGTGTGCACTTGGAATTGGCATTGGTCCGATGTCTTGCAGCTAGAGTTGAGTAATGAGCTGGCTAAGGAGAAGCTGCAGGTGCAAGCTGGTTTTGAACTGAATTGGAGGAATGGTATTTATTCTGTGCTTGAATCATGTGCTGCTGCAAGACAACAAGTGGAGAAGTAATTGCAGTGGTGATAGCCAGGTGCTTAAGAAGATCAGAGATTGTTCATGTTGATAGTGGTCTGAGTGAGAGTAAGCCGAGATCTTAATCAAGGGAGTGTTAGTGCCGAGATTTTGCGGTGAGTTGATGAGAATGAAGCCCCGGTGCAAGCAAGCCAAATGATTTTCGAAATGGTGATGAATCTTAGTGAGGTTATGGTGGAATGTAAGCAGGTTTTTTACAGGCTATGCACTGAAATTGCAGGGAAGGCAGCCATCATGGCTGAAGCACAATGATTGTGCCACACAACTCAGGCTGTGCAAACAGCTCTGGCCTAGGGACCAACTCAAGCCGGTCAGTGACTCAAAGAATCGACTCGGTTCCGACTGCTAGGACCTTGACCCGATTGACTAACGGTTGATCATAGTTTGACCTAACAAGAATGAGAATCTTGGACGGAATATTCCATCAACGGCGACAACTTTCAGGTGACCGGCGGCGACAATTCCGGCCGGATTCCGGCCACAATCCCAGTTTTCCGGCGAGCCAAAAATTCCAGAATTTTCTATGGACTTCTCTCATGAGTGTGAAGACTTGGGCTAGGAATTGGATGGAGAATTGGACTCAAATTTGGAAAGAGAAGGTGAAAGAGTTGAGAAGAGCTTGGATTTGGAAATTGAATTGCAAAAGGAAAAGGATTCTAATCCTTAGAAGATTTGGAGAATTTTGAAGCCTATAAATAGAGAAGTTTTCTACAACTTCTACACACCTCTCTACACACACAACATTTGTGTTTTTGCTTGCTTTTCTAAGATTTTTCTTTTTAATTACTTGTGTGAATTTGAAAATTCTTCTTTTAATTATTATTATTTGTGTGAATTTCAAAAACATGAGTAGCTAATTTTCTTATTGATTGAGGATGAATCCTAGTTCTTAACATATGATTTAAGTTTTTGTTTTCAAATTCTATCTTGAAGTTTTTCACATAATTATCGTTTGTTTTTACTAATAGGAGTGATCTTAAAGACATTCATGATTGATTGATAGATTGTTTGGAGTGCACGCTAAATTGATTTGTTAATTTGATCTAAAGCTAGTGAAAGTTAGGAGATAAGTAATCGTTTCTTGACTCTTTACATAAGTAGCAAACACGAGACCTTGCGGAGGGATTCCGTGGAGCAATTGTGTGTAGAAACAACGTTAGCAAGTGGACCTTGAGCTAAGAGTCTAACTACTAATATCAACCTAAGAAATTCACAAAACTTAATGCATGAGCCAAGTTACATCTAGGTTGAGCTAATTCTAAGTGGCTTGGTGATTAGAATCCGGTAGTCGAGAACTTCCGTGTCCGGTGATACAAGGATTTAGGGGTTTAGTTTGAGCTAGCCGCTTTACCTACGGTTGGTGATAATTTGTGACTAATAACAAGTAGAATAGAACATAACTTGATTCATTGTTTCGTAACGAAGAAGGATTCCTTGGTCTTGTCTCTCTTATTGTTTTCAACTTTCGATTTTAATTGCTTTGTTTATTTTTCTTTTGTTTTTTACACCCCCCTTTCGTGACAACTTTTACAACTAAGATCTCTTGCTCCTCGTGGGAACGAACTTGACTTCCATTATATTATTTTTAATTGAGTGGAAATTTTGAATTAATTTGATTGCACCTACGACACGCATCAAATTTTGGCGCCGCTGCCGGGGAGCAACGGGCGATTTTTAGTTGTTTTTAATTTTTTTCTTTTTGCTTTATTCTTGCTTTGTTAGATTCTTTACCGTATCTAACTTAGTTTGTGAGAATCTTGTTTCAGGTGTTATACCTTTGGTGAATGCTTAGAGAGGGTGGACCGAGTCCAATACGTCTTCGATCCGGCACTCAACTAAAGGATTTTATTCGTGCGATTAACACTCCACTTTCTCCTTCTTCATCAAGTGATTCGGACAAAGAGGAAGAAACAATGGCTGATCGTACACTAAAGGACCTAGCTTCTCACAAGCTTGATACACAACAATGGTGTATCCAAACTAATTCAACCTTCGAGATCAAGCCGGGGTTGATTAGAGAGTTACCAAAGTTCCATGGCATGGTGAATGAGGACCCAAATAAACATCTTATGGACTTCTATGCCATAGTTATGGCCATGCTTCCACCGGAAACTAATGCGGATGGAGCAATGTTGAAAGCTTTCCGTTTTCTTTGGCGGGCAATGCTAAGGAATGGTTATATTATTTGCCTTCCTAAGTATCACAACATGGAATGGGATGAAGAAAATTTTCCTCGAGAGATATTTTCCCGCATCCAAAGCTACTCAAATTCGCAAGGAGATTTGTGGATTGAAACAACAAGTGGGAGAATCATTGTATGAATGTTGGGAGCGATACAAGAGGTTGGTGGCAAGCTGTCCACACCATCAATTTAGTGACGTTATGATACTCCAATACTTCTATGAAGCTCTCCACTCAAGTGATAGGTCTCTTCTTGACGCCGCGGGTGGTGGTGCACTAATGAACAAGACTTTGACCGAAGCTAGAGAGTTAATTGAAAGTATGGCGGCGAACTCACAACAATTCTACACAAGGGATGAACCAATGGTTAGGCGAGTGCATGAAGTTAGTGATTCGTCATCACATCTTGATCAAAGGATGAGTAACATGGAGATAATGATGCAAAGGATTGTCGCGGTAATTATTAGGATGGTGAGACCGAACAAGTGAATGCTTTATATCCAAATCAAAGGCCAAGGTACGATCCATACTCCAATACCTATAATCCCGGTTGGAAGGATCATCCCAACTTTAGTTATGCAAACACGCAAGCGGCGGCTCCTAATCCATATGCGCAACAAGGAGGTTTTCAACAATCACGTTTCCAACCTCAACAACAAGGTGGTTCTCAACAATTCCAACCACAACAAGTCAAGGAACGTGATTCTTCAATTGATGATAAGCTTAATGTCATGATGCAAGGTATTACGTCATTGTTTCAACAAAATCAACAAAAGACCGATTCGGCTATCAAGGATTTACACACTCAAATGGGACAATTGGCGACCGATGTGAACCTATTAAAATCTCAAGCATCCACAAAACTTCCTTCACAACCATTTGTGAATCCAAGAGAGAATGTTAATGCGGTTACTCTAAGAAGTGGAAGACAAGTGGAGGGCCCAAGTCATCATGAAGAAGTTATTGAAGAGGTAGTCAAAGATAAGGAGGAAACCGCACCAAAGGAGAACTCCACACCAAACG
The DNA here is from genome assembly GCA_023531295.1 of Papaver armeniacum. Taxonomy (NCBI): domain Eukaryota; kingdom Viridiplantae; phylum Streptophyta; class Magnoliopsida; order Ranunculales; family Papaveraceae; genus Papaver; species Papaver armeniacum. The sequence goes on from JAJJWW010006772.1 coordinate 43,659, forward strand.
ACCAATCCAAGGAACCGGTTCCTACTTTCACTACTCCACCTCCTTTTCCTAGTCGTTTTGCTAAATCCAAGAAAGAAGCTCAAGACAAGGCACTTATGGATATCTTCAAGAAGATTGAAATCAACATTCCATTCATTGAGGATATCAAGACAATGCCACGGTATGCGAAGTTCATGAAGGAATTATGTACAAAAAAGGATAGGTTGCTTGATAATGAAATTACTAAAGTTGGCGAGAGTGCGTCGGCTATGCTATTGAAGAAGATGCCTACAAAGTGCACGGATCCCGGTGGTTTCACGGTACCAATTACTATAGGTAAGCAAAGGTTTGAACATGCTTTACTTGACTTGGGAGCTTCCATTAGTGTGATGTCGGCCGAAATATATGACTCCTTGAATCTTGGACCTTTGAAAGAGACGAGAGTTATTATTCAATTGGCAAACAAGTCTAACATATATCCAAAGGGGCTTGTAGAAGACGTGCTAGTGCAAGTAAATGAGCTTATTTTTCCGGTGGATTTCTTTGTGGTGGATATGGACAATAATGAGAACCGAGCATCTACTTCTTTACTTCTTGGGAGGCCGTTCATGAAAACCGCAAAGACGAAGATTGATGTTGATAAGGGTACACTCACTATGGAATTCGACAAGGAGATAATACACTTTAATATATTTGAAGCCATGCGCTACCCAAGTGATGTGCATTCCGTTTACTCCATTGATGTGGTTGATTCATTAGCGCAACAAATGGTGGAATTGAACCGAGAGGATGAACTTGATGTGGTGTTGCAAAAGAGCATTGAATTGGACGTCCATGGCTTGTCTAACTTGGATGTTGAAATCTCCAAGGAATTGGTGGAGATGTGTGGAGCTTTGGCGACATTGCAAGAAGCTAAAAAGGGTGATGTTTCATATATTTCTTTACCCGTGAATGATGAAATACTTGTACCATCTATTGTGAAGGCGCCCAAACTTGAATTGAAGCCACTTCCGGACCATTTGAAGTATGCTTTCTTGGGAGATGGAGATGAGCTTCCGGTGATTATTTCTAAGAACCTCACACCGGTACAAGAAGACCGTTTGCTTAGAGTCTTGAGAGAGCACAAAACGGCTATTGGGTGGACTAATACGGATATCAAAGGCATTAGTCCTTCCATGTGCATGCATAGGATTCTAATGAAAGAAAACGTGAAGCCGGTGACGTGATGCTCAACGTCGGCTTAATCCCCCATGATGGAGGTTGTGAAAAAGAGATACTCAAATTGCTAAGTGTGGGGGTGATTTACCCAATTTCCGATAGCAAGTGGGTTAGTCCTGGTTCAAGTGGTACCAAAGAAACCGGAGTTACGGTTGTTCGCAATCAAGACGATGAACTTGTTCCTACAAGAGTTCAAACCGGTTGGAGAGTGTGCATTGACTATAGAAAGCTTAATTCCGCAACCCGCAAGGATCACTTTCCTTTACCTTTCATTGATCAAATGTTGGAGCGGTTAGCGGGGCATTCTTATTATTGCTTCTTGGATGGTTATTCGGGATACAATCAAATTGTTATTGCACCGGAGGACCAAGAGAAGACCACTTTCACTTGTCCGTTTGGAACGTTTGTATATAGACGGATGCCGCCTGGCCTTTGCAATGCGCCGGCTACTTTTCAAAGATGCATGGTGAGTATATTCTCTGATTATGTGGAGCGCATCATCGAGGTATTTATGGATGACTTTAGTGTTTATGGCAATTCTTTTGATGGTTGTTTAAATAACCTTGAACTAATTCTTAAACGATGCATAGACACAAACCTTGTCCTTAATTGGGAGAAATGTCACTTTATGGTAAACCACGGCATAGTACTTGGTCACATTGTGTCCTCTCAAGGGCTCGAAGTGGACAAGTTAAAGATAGATTTAATAAGAAACTTACAATATCCCACTTCGGTGAGGGAGATCCGTTCTTTTCTTGGCCATGCAGGTTTCTATAGGCGGTTTATCAAGGATTTCTCCAAAATCTCCATGCCGATGTGCAAGTTATTACAAAAGGAGGTACCTTTCGACTTCAACAAGGAATGCAAGGATGCTTTTGATAAATTAAAGGATATGTTGACAAGTGCGCCAATTATCAAATCACCGGATTGGAATCTTCCATTTGAATTAATGTGTGATGCTAGTGATTATGCGGTTGGAGCCGTTTTGGGTCAAAGGGTGGACAAGTTGTCCCATGTTATCTATTATGCATCTAGGACCCTTAATGATGCACAAATCAATTATTCTACCACGGAAAAGGAGTTATTGGCTATAGTTTTTGCGTTGGAAAAATTTCGATCATACTTGGTGGGTACAAAGGTTATTGTGTATTCCGATCATGCCGCACTAAGACACTTAATAAAGAAGAAAGAAGCTAAGCCAAGATTAATTCGGTGGATCCTATTGTTACAAGAGTTCGACATAGAAATTCGTGATAAAAGGGGTGTGGAGAATACTGCTATGGATCATCTTAGTAGACTTGTTATGTCTCAAGAGGAACTTCCATTACATGACCGCTTTCCCGGACGAACAACTTTTCTCCATGGACGAATCAACACCTTGGTATGCGGATATAGTGAATTACTTGGTGACAAGGAAAGTACCTAGTACAATGTCTAATTTCCAAAAGATGAAACTTAAGAAGGTAGCTAAGCAATATGTGTGGGATGAACCATACTTATGGAAATATGGCGTTGATCAAATAATACGAAGGTGCGTGCCTAATTCCAATTTCAATCCATTCTCTCCTTTTGCCACACTTTTGCATGTGGTGGCCACTTTGGTTCGAAACGCACCGCTCTCAAAGTTCTCGAGAGTGGATTTTATTGGCCCACCTTGTTTGAAGATTCATATGTTTTTGTAAATCGTGTGATAGATGTCAACGAACGGGCAATCTAGGTGCTCGAAATCAAATGCCACTCACACCAATTCTCACCGTTGAGATTTTTGATGTGTGGGGTATTGATTTTATGGGTCCTTTTGTCAATTCGAATGGGAATTTTTATATACTTCTTGCCGTTGATTATGTTTGAAATGGGTGGAAGCTAGAGCCACCAAAACTAATGACTCTCAAGTTGTTTGTGATTTTGTAAGGGAAAATATTTTCAATAGGCATGGAACACCAAGAGTGGTGATAAGCGATGGAGGCTCACATTTCAAGAAGGCTTTCCACGCTCTCCTCAAGAAGTACAACATAACACACAAAATTGGTACGCCTTATCATCCACAAACTAGTGGACAAGCGGAAATTTCGAATCGTGAGATCAAGTCCATTCTTGAGAAAACGGTGAATACCACAAGGAAAGATTGGAGCTTTAAGCTCAATGATGCACTTTGGGCGTATAGAACAGGCGTATAAGACACCAATTGGTATGTCTCCATATAGGATGGTTATGGCAAGGCTTGTCATCTTCCGGTTGAACTTGAACATAAGGCTTATTGGGCGATAAAGAAATTCAACATGGAGTATGATGAAGCTGGGAAACAAAGGAAGTTACAATTACATGAGTTAGAGGAGATACGCAATGATGCTTACGAGAGTGCTCGTATTTACAAAGAAAAGACCAAGCTTTTTCATGACAAGATGATTTCTCGTAAAAGCTTTATTGTGGGACAAAAAGTCCTTTTATATCATTCTCGCCTTAAACTATTTCCGGAAAGTTAAGGTCCCGTTGGATTGGACCATATGTTGTTACTAATGTTTTTCCTCATGGTGCGCTTGAAATTACTAGTCTTCGAGACAATTCGGTTTCCAAAGTCAACGGCCATAGGTTGAAGCCATACTATGAGAACATCGCTTATGTGAATTTGGATGAACTTTCATTTGGAGATGCACTCCTCCGGAGGAGTAATGTGCCGCAAGAGCTAAGTCGGGCCGTCGACTTTAAAACAAGCGCTTAATGGGAGGCAACCCATCGGTTTTGTATTTCTTATCCTTTTTGCTTTTGTTATTTCTTTTTCTTGTTTCTTATCATGTTAAAATTTCCCACCTTGACTTTACTAGGAGGATTCAATTACATTGAGGACAATGTAAGGTTTAAGTGTGGGGAGTGGTTAAGCATGTTTTTAAAACAAAAATTACAAAAAATTGAAAAATTTTGAAAAAAAAAAAAAAAAGTTTTTACTTAAAAATTCCAACTTTTAAAGATTTTAGAGTCACTAGCATACTTCTAGGTATGTTTACATAGAGATTTTTGACCGACATAATTGAACTTGGAAATGTTAGAGAATTACATTCGGATTTCTTGTTTGTTAGAGTGTTAAATAATGGATTTAATCATGCCGGTGATGCGAATTTGGTGCAGGAGAAATGCGTTATTAGAGTTCTTTGATCAATCATTAGTGGAGACTACCCGTATTCATATCATGTGAGGCACCGACCAGAAATTTTCCATCTACTAAAGAGCTTTCTTTTGAGTGTGTGTCACCGTACGTAAATTCCGGTAGAATGGTGAGCTACCCAACCTCCCACCAATAGAAGCACTACTCTTTGATCTCTTGAGTGCTAATTTTGTCAATCATGAGGGTGACGTCCATGGATGAAAGCTTCCTTCTTGTAGTTCGATTTGCAGTTAGCACCATTCTCTCTCGACAACAACGGATCCATAGAAACACATTCATCATCAACAAGGAGCGACACCAAAATCTACAAGGAAAGTTGGAAAAGTTTAAGGTTTACAAGCAACGGAATGAGAAAAAGAGCAAATTTCAAACTCAAGTAAAGCAACATACAAATGAGCGGATTCACATATATGTTGAAGACTTACAATACAATGAGGTAATTTTATATCCAAGTATGAAGACTTATTCATGAAAGAGAAGAAAATTAAAAGGTGAGAATTTTTGAAGTTTATGATTTCAAGACAATACAAGTTGTGAAGAATCAAGCGGTAAAATACTTCTCCCACGGCCATGGTTTATTTTTGTATTTAATTTCTCTTGTTTCAATTTTAGTTCTTAAAAAAAAAAAAAAAAAAAAAAAAAGAGAAAAACAAGAGAAATATTTGTTCTTATTTTTATTTAATGAGCCGTGGGGAAGGGAAAATCTATAAGGTAGTTTCAAGTGACAAGGATTTTAAGGTAAAAGAGTTACAAATTGTTAAGGATTTATGAAATTCAAGGGTTTATCATCAATAGTTGAAACCGAAGACGACGAAGATCAAGACGAGGAGCGGAAGAGTTTTATTGGATGCCGTGAGAGTGGTGTCATCATAATTGGCAATCGGATGTGAAGGTGAGTAAGTAATCTCATCCTCGGTAATATGGTTGATTTCCTTTCTTAGAGATCGTCAGAAAAATGGTTTTTCAAAATATTAAAAGATGTGGGTTTTTAAAAATATTTGGAAGTTGTCCTTCCCACCATTCAACGTGTCGCAGGATTTCTCTCTTCATTCCTACCGCACACATGTGAGAACCATAAAAAAGCGTTTTTTTAGTGCAATTATCATAAAATCCTTTTTGGTGAGGCGTAAGTCGAGGCGAAATGCTTATTGATCGTTTCTCAAACACGCGTTCTCTCATTATGGTGTGGTTATTTCTCACTCAACATTTAAGAATGAGAATATGTTCTTTAGTATTTCTAACTTCTTATTACTAGCATGCAGTAAACTCTATGTCCTCATAACTTTTTGGATGCTTGGGACGCTTGAACACTTTGAAGTTGTGAGTTTTTAGTCCGATTTGCTCGAGGACTAGCAAAGTCTAAGTGTGGGGAATTTGATAGGTGTAGAATACACCTAATTTACTATCTAGTAGTTTATGCTTTCTTTGCTATTTTTCGTGTAAATTATGTATTTTACGCTTGTTTTGAGTTTTATAGCTACTTTGGAGTCGCACGGAGGAAAAGAAGAAGAAAGCACCCAATTTGAGCCAAAAGGGCAAAAGGTCATTTTGCTGTGCAATTGATATATGGAGCCCAGTTGAAGTTAAGGGGCTGCCAAACTGGGTAGCCCTTATCCAGAAACACAGTGCTGTTATCAGTTGGTAAAAGGGTTGGGTTATGTTCATGGATGTTGAAACCCAAACCCATTGACCCATCTGACCCGACCCGGATCCGTGTTTTAAACCTAAAATCGAGAAAGGGTTTTTCTTTCTCAATCATTTCTTCATTTAATCCTACACCTGAAGTGAGCAAACTGTAAGAAGCAGAGTGAAAATCAAGAAATTTGGTTTCGATATTGAGACGTTGTCGCCGAGAGACGTAAAGAATGATAATTGACGAGCTCATGATGAGTGAATCAGAGATGATGGATGAAGCTCGCTGAGAGGCGAGATGATGAAGATCGAGAAATGAAGGTGATGAAATTGGAGTCAGGGTTCGATTGCGGTTAGGGTTTGATTACTATGGTGCGATTCGGAGATCTGTTTCGCTAGTGGATAATTCAAGGGTTTTTAATGAATAAAATTTACGAGAGAAGAGATGATGGAATTAAAGTCCGTGATATGGGTTTGCCGGAGAAGATCGAGAAAAGGTTTTGTTAAGAACCGAGATGAAGAAATTAATGATTAACATGAGAGAATTTGATAATTCGTAAAATTAGGGTTCCAAAGAATTGGGGTTTTTTTGCTTCCTGCTCAAGAATGAATGGCGTTGTTGGTTGTTGCCGCTATGAGAAAGAAAAGAGACTCAAGAAGAGATGGTCTTTCAAGGGTTGGATTCATATCCGAGTTGTCACACGTTATTGGAAAAGCGGATGATGTTGATGAAACGTAGATGATTATCAAGGGAAAAGATTTGACATGGGTTTGAGGCATAGAAACCCGAGCCGAAAGAATTGATGTTGCTGCTGCATCAATTTGCTTGCGTGAGATGGGGGTAATGGAATTGCGTGTCCGGGTTCTCGTGGTGTTATTGAGTTCATAGAGATGAAGTTGGTGGTGTTGGTGTGTGTCAATTGTTACATGAAGATTTCTCGTGGCGGTGATTGGTCCGAGCCGGTATTGCAGGGCGTTGAGATTGTTAGCTTATGCAATAGTCTCGAGGTTGCAACTCGGATGGAGTAGTGGGATCTGAAGCTAAGATGCGGGTAATGGCTTTGAGGTAGATGGCTTTAATTGAGCTGGAAACTGCAGTGGCAAAGTGAGGTGCTCAAGATGTTACAGAAATGACGCGACAATGGTGACTATGGGATAAAGAGTGTGCTTGGCTGGAATTGGCATTGTACGATCTGCTGCCTAGAGTCGAGTAATGAGTGGCTAAGGAGAAGCCGGCAGTGCAAGTCCGGTTTTGAATGAATTGGAGGAATGGTATTTATTCTGTGCTTGAATCATGTGCTGCTGCAAGACAACAAGTGGAGAAGTAATTGCAGTGGTGATAGCCAGGTGCTTAAGAAGATCAGAGATTGTTCATGTTGATAGTGGCTGCGAGTGAGAGTAAGCCGAGATCTTAACTGCGAGAGCTGTTGGTGCTGAGATTTTGCAGTGAGTTGACAGAATGAAGCAGTGCAAGCAAGCCAGTGATGCTGAAATGGTGATGAATCTTAGTGAGGTTATGGTGGAATGTAAGGTGTTTTTACAAAGCTATGACCGAAATCAGGGAAGGCGCCATCATGGTCAAGCACAATGATTGTGCCACACAACTCAAAGGTAAACAGCCTCGGCCTAGGGACTAACTCTCGGCCCTCTACCACCGACTCAAGAATCGACTCTTGCTTCGACTCGTTAGACCTTGACCCGATTGACTAACGGTTGATCATAGTTTGACCTAACTTGATAATGAATCTTGGACGGAATATTCCATCAACGGCGACAACTTTCGGGTGATCGGCATGCGCTAATTCCGCTCGGATTAAAACCACAATCCCGATTTTCACGAGCCAAAAATTCCAGGAATTTTCTATGGACTTCTCTCATGAGTGTTAAGACTTGGGCTAGGAATTGGATGGAGAATTGGACTCAAATTTGGAAAGAGAATGTGAAAGAGTTGAGAAGAGCTTGGATTTGGAAATTGAATTGCAAAAGGAAAAGGATTCTAATCCTTAGAAGATTTGGAGAATTTTGAAGCCTATAAATAGAGAAGTTTTCTACAACTTCTACACACCTCTACACACACAACATTTGTGTTTTTGCTTGCTTTTCTAAGATTTTTCTTTTTAATTACTTGTGTGAATTTGAAAATTCTTCTTTTAATTATTATTATTTGTGTGAATTTCAAAAACATGAGTAGCTAATTTTCTTATTGATTGAGGATGAATTCCTAGTTCTTAACATATGATTTAAGTTTTTGTTTTCAAATTCTATCTTGAAGTTTTTCACATAATTATCGTTTGTTTTTACTAATATGAGTGATCTTAAAGACATTCATGATTGATTGATAGATTGTTTGGAGTGCACGCTAAATTGATTTGTTAATTTGATCTAAAGCTAGTGAAAGTTAGAGATAAGTAATCGTTTCTTGACTCTTTACATAAGTAGCAAACACGAGACCATGTGAGGGATTCCGTGGAGCAATTGTGTGTAGAAACAACGTTAGCAAGTAGACCTTGAGCTAAGAGTCTAACTACTAATATCAACCTAAGAAATTCACAAAACTTAATGCATGAGCCAAGTTACATCTAGGTTGATCTAATTCTAGGTGGCTTGGTGATTAGAATCCCAGAGTCGAGAACTTCCGTGTCCGGTGATACAAGGGATTTAGGGGTTTAGCACTGAGCTAGTCTGCTTTACCTACGGTTGGTGATAATTTGTGACTAATAACAAGTAGAATAGAACATAACTTGATTCATTGTTTCGTAACGAAGAAGGATTCCTTGGTCTTGTCTCTCTTATTGTTTTCAACTTTCGATTTTAATTGCTTTGTTTATTTTTCTTTTGCTTTTTACACCCCCTTTCGTGACAACTTTTACAACTAAGATCTCTTGCCTCGTGGGAACGAACTTGACTTCCATTATATTATTTTTAATTGAGTGGAAATTTTGAATTAATTTGATTGCACCTAAGACACGCATCAATGGCATGCAATTCCTAATGGAAACTTAGTTCTGCTAGACTCTAGTTCAAATATGTTTATCTTGGATTGAATTAGTAAATAGCTAACCAACAACTGTAACCTAGAGCATCTTTGCCTTACATTCACTATTGCTTGGTGTATTTAGAAAGAGAGGTAAGGTATTTCAAGAGAAACTGATTAGATTCAAGCCCAATCACGTGCATGAGAAGTGAGAACCCAGGAAAACTAACTTACGGGCATTTCATAAATCTAGAACCGTTTTTTGGGACTACTCAAAAATGGTGGGGGACTAATTTGTGATAGGAATATGTACCCTATAGTTATAATGGGTATCCTAAAGTGTAGAAATGACTAACCTACCCTTAACCTAATTCAATTTAAAGCCAACCTAATAACCACCTCCTCCCATCACCACCACCGCTCACCATCACCGACCACCACTTACTACCTTCGCTACCACCACCACCGACCACCTCAAACCACCACCGCCGCCACCTCTATATATATCTTAATTTAAATCATTAACAAAATCAAAATCAAAATTATAACAAACCCATTATTTTTCATTCGTTTTTGGTTGAAAAAATGAGAAGTGATCACAAATGAGTTCAAAATGGAAGTCGCAGAGAGAACTTCGGCTAGGAATTTTGGAAAATTTTTTGTTGAACTAGCCAAACCCGATGGAAGCGAATAATATGAAGGAAAGTTCAGCTATTTCAAAAAAAAGTTTCTAGGCGCAGTTGCCGAACTTAGTTTTAATGGAGTTTTTTCTTTCGAAAAAAGTTCTGATTGATGTCATGATTTTTTTCCTAGCCGAACTTTTGGTTCGTTACGTCGTAAAAAAATTCCTAATCAACTTTAAGTTCGGATTTAAGCGCCATAAAAAAAATTTCCTAGCCGAACTTTTAGTTGGTTACCTCGCAATTTTTTATTCCTAACCGAACTTTTCTCTGAAAGCAAAAACTCCATTAAAGATGAGTTCGGGGTACCTGTGTCTTCAGAAGCATTAGCCGAACTACACTAGCAGAAGAGTTCGGCTACCTGTTCTTCATATTTCGTAGCCGAACTCTACTGTCATAGCCGAAATCAGTTTATAAAATTTTCATTTTTTCGAAAGTTTATGCCAATTCAAGCAACATTAAGTAAATTTGAAGTATACCTAAGTACCCAAAACCCTCATTTCCAAATCAACCATCTTAAAAAAAAAAAAAAAAAAACCCTTATTCTCAAAAATTATTCTTTTAAAAACACCCAACTAATTAATCTAACCTCACTAATCACTAATTAATCATTACACTAACTAATTTAATTACCAAGGGTAAATTTGGTATTAAAAAAACTTAGATAAGGGGTGACTCAATATTATTTCTAATATCCACCTAAAAAAAAATGGAGAGTAGTCCCCAACCATTTTTGAGTAGTCCCCAAAAAAAAACGTTCTAAATCTACAACAACAAAAAAATAAAGAAATGAAAATCAACATAAATAAACGTTCAATCTAGTTCGGATGGCTTTTTTACTGGCTTGATTGGGGTATACCTGCATTAATTGGGGTATACCCATTTTGTTCCCATCCAAAGGAGTGTGCTAAGGGGTGTCTAAAAGGTGTTAAAAGACCAAATTTCCCATACTAAAAAACCTTGCCGGCAAAAACATAAAAAAAAATCAAAATCTTTCTTCTACACTCTAACTATACATGTGAAATCAAAAAAAAAAAAAAAAACGAAGAATCAAAACGAACCAAAAGTCGGCAAGGTATTTTTTGTCGACCTTGCCGACCAAAATATAGTCAGCATGGTATAAGGTTGAATAACATGCCGACTTTTCATCTCTAAATTTAGCAATTCAGGGTCGGCAAGATATCCATATCTATACCTTGCCGACTTTTCATAACATCCATGACGACGACTGTAAATTTTTTCTACAGCCGGCAGGGTATTATTTGAAGACCTTGCCGACTTATACTGCCGGCGGGGTTTTTTTAACCGCCGGCGGGGTATTTTTCTCAACAGCCGGCGGGGTTTTTTTTTGTAGACCTTGCCGACTAATATTTTTCAATAGCCCTCTCATGTGTGTCAAAAAAATAAAGTCGGCATGTTCTTCATTTAAATACCTTGCCGAGCTTATACCGTAGGGGAGGTTTTTCAACCGTCACGGGGTATTTTTCACCAGCCGGCGGGGTTTTTTTTTGTAGACCTTGCCGAATTTTTCAATATCCATCTCCTATGTGTCAAAAAAAAATGAAGTCGGCATGTTCTTCATTTAAATACCTTGCCAGCTAAAATTGGTCGGCATTTTATTCAAACAAAGACCATGGCGGTCATATATAGTCGGCACCTTATTCAAATGTATATCTTGCCGACCTTTGACATTTTTGAAAACCAAATTTTTTGATCGAAATCGAACTCATAAGACGGATTAAAGGTTTAACCTACTGGATTTTCATTTTCAAAATTTTAATCTAAACTCAATTAATTAACCTAATAAATTTTTTAGTGTTAATTAAACAAAGGCATATTAGACATTTTGAAAATACAAGGTTAAGGGGTGGCTTGGCTTTACTTCAAAATGATCCTATTTTATCTTATTAGGTATACCCCAATTAGTTTGGGTATACCCAATCACGCGCTTACTTTTTTAGGCCAGATGCATATTTCCATTTTCTTTTCTTTTTGATGGTAATTGTTAAGGCGTGTACATAAACCGTAGGATATACCCTAAAACTAGGACCACCGATAAGCAAAGAACAATCTATTGTTGAATAAAATGATTTTTTAATAATAAAATTATTGGTCTTGGTATGGTTTGATCTAATGACCTAAGAGCGTCCACAATGGACGACCAAAACTAAAATTTTGGTCCACAAACGTACCACAGTGGAACGTACTAAAGACTAAAAACTGGACTAAAAACTGGTAACAGAGTATATTTGGTCCGAAATCCGGACCAAAACTATATTTGGTCGAGCGGAACTTAAAAGTACGTTCGATGCATGCGCACATATAAATTACGTATGAGGTATATGTCTCGTGCGATTAGTGAGGCGTATATTTAAGTTACGTTTGGTTGAGGTGGTAGTATAAATACGTTTGGTTGAGGTGGTAGTATAAATTGCGCCCGATAAGGCGTAGTTTTAATGCTCTCCCGTTGACAAGCGAACTTTTAAAGTGTGCTTGAATCAGGCGTACATTACACCAATGCCCCATATTGAAGAGATAAAGACAAGAAACAAACCTTATTAAGCGGGAAAAGTAAGGCTAATTTCTCTTATTTTTTTCCTTCGACGTTGTTCTTTGTTCGAGAGTTTAGAAAATAGGGTTAAGAAGTGTTGTGATGAAGCACGTAGCAAGGAAGAAGGTAGAAAAGAAGAGAAGACCCGAGAGTTTATAGATTATATTCCTCCTGTACACATGGGTCCAAGAGCATAGCTCAGTGGTATCCCATCAACTCTAGTAAGGAGGAAGTCAGGGGTTCAATCCCCGCCACCGTAAAGGTTTGTGGTAGATTAGGTGTATAGTGGGTTGAGCGGTGTTGGGTGGCAAAGAGGGACCCACCCAACCGGGCCGGGTTCGGGTAGGGGTCTGGATCCGGCTTTCGCGAATCAAAAAAAAAAAAATTCCTCCTGCACACATGTGGTGTATGTGTGTATAGTGGGGCCAACATTTAAAGTTCGCTTGAGCACAGGTGTCGGTATTAATTCCGCCGTATCAGGCGTTGATAAAAACTTCATCTCTCCATGGCGCGTTCATTATACACTCGCGCCACATCATGTGTCAATATAATCTACGCCCAAAACAGGCATTATTATAATATACGCCCAAACAAACGATGTTTATACCCCGCCCCCACAGATTTAACATTATACATGCGCTCGACCAAATATGCTCCGCTCGCACCACTGCAGTTGGTCTAATGGTCTTAGGATATTTACTCACTTGTGAGTGAATGAAATGCTCCTTTAGTCCCGCAGTGTGGAAAACTAAAGATGAGTTCCACTATATGTATATCGACAAAAAGGGTATATGTTTACGTATATACCATTCAACCAAACTTTGTATCTACTCAAAAAATACTCGAATTTTTTTGTAAGTTTTTTCTTTATGAAATTAATTCTCATTCAACCAAGCTTTGTATCTACTCGATAAATACTCAAATTTATTTTTGCAAGTTTTTCTTTAGGAAATTAATTAGAAAATATTTTCTTTAAGAGCTTTATTTATGGGCGTGTTTTAATTGTTTTACAAGAAACAAAACTTGTTTTAGAAGTAACTTAATCTACAAGTTACTTCTCTTATAAATACAACTCGGAAATCTGTTTTTAATATACATACCAGAAGCAGCTACAATTCGGTCTTCTTTTCATCATCTTCTCACTTTGTTTTGCACTTGCGTGTTTACTTCCAATCCCTGTTGTTAAGTTCAAGTGTGGATAACTTGCTTTGTGCTAACTCAAGTTATATCGGGCAGTATTATCCTGGACACATCTTCGCACGTAGGGATTTTGCATTGCTCTTCTTGAGTATACCTTTATATATTAACTTTGATATATCTAACATGTTGTTCATTGTCGCAAGAATCCAACATATGTACTATTTGTTAATGTTCAAATGTTATCCCGTTACATACTTTCCGAGATCTATACCACTGCAATACTTGGCATGTAAAAATCTTGTGGATTCATACTGGACACGTAAATTAAACTATTGTATCACTTAACAACCCATATTTGAATCAAGATCGGGGATGTTTTACGGCTTGTATCGTTTGTACTTAATGTCCTTTTTTTCTTTTTACATGAAAACAAGGCAAAATCATCTTACTGGGATAGCACTACAGGAGAGGTACCTTGCATGGTACCAATCTGGTGGTCATCAGATCTCACAATATAAGGTCCTTGTAAGCTACTGAAAAAAATGCTAGGAATTTGGCCACGCCAATTAAACATAGAGCTAACTCTTACAAAGAGTAGCTATAAATTAAAATCAGCTAGGAATATATTGCAGTAAGATGTATGCCACTATGCCACCGGTCTGCAGAGATATTGTGTTTTACGGATATAGACGTTGAAAATGGTGACAAATAACATAAAATGAAAACACTAGCACCCATACACATACACCCAGAAATCCATTCATTCCTCAACTGAGAAAGTTATTACAGGGTATTGAATGTGTATGATTGAATAGAATAGTTTCTGCTAGTTTAAAAGAACATATGGGAGGGGTATTTATACATTGACTAGTGATAGTCAAGTCAACATGACTTGACTGACATATCCTAATACACCCCCCTTCAAACGTTACAGGCAGACACAGTAACAGTTTGAAACTGAAAACAAAAACACAAATGCTCAACAAGAGCCAAAATAACAAGATCACTCATCCAACAAGGACCAGAGTGAGAAAAATAATGTACATATGCTCAACAAGAGCCAAAATGTAAAAAGCTAAGAAACTCAACAAGAGTCAAAGTAAAAATGTTTCAACCAACTGTTGATAGTGGATTTTAGTTCAGGGCTAAAATTGTGAAACCAAATTTATGCGCTGACATCCTGCAAAGGATAGCCACTGATAAAGTGATGAATACTTCTTCACTTTACTAATTTACCTAGAATGGAGCATGTGGCAACAATCCCAATATTCTGTGAATTAAATACACGAAATTCATCCAGGTTGGAGCATGTAGCAACAATCCCATATACCCCGTGGAATTTACAAAGATTATTAATTAATGCATGACCACTTTGTATTTCTTGTACTCATTACGGGTGCAAGATGACGACCGAGTGTTGTTCTCACAGAGCAACACGAACCTCCAAGCATTAATAATGAAGCATGTACGAAATACCCGTATGTGCTACAACTCTGACTGCGGTGTGTTATACTAGCCCAATTGAGCATATTTGAACTGACCGCCCATATCGGCCTCGAAACGATCACGACCATCCAACTCCACCATCATGATTGGATGTCATAGATTGAATCCATGACCCCAAGAAGGTATTGGAATATTCACTACCGACCCAACGCGGGCCCCGCATGGTCGGCCTCCCCAAAAGGGTGGCATATCTTGCCAAACCGTCCAAGCCAAAGCAGTATGGACGAAAAACCCTAAATTAGGGTTTGCGGCACATTACATGTGTCGCAAAACAATCTCAACCATCCATCTTCGTAGGCATAGATGAAGGGTGTAGATGTAGATTCAAAGGGCCCAGAGCATGTCAACACAAACACCGTGGGCCCGCCTACATACATGACCGATCGGTCAGGACCAACTATAGTTGTTCTTTCCAGTTCGTGCGCCCAAACAAGGCATGACGCATGGCCGGTGAAACCCTAATTAGGGTTTGAACATCACGAGCGTCCATTTCTCCTGTATGAATGAAGGGTCCAGGATTAGACTAATCAGGTCAGGTGCATATCAACATGACCATCGTGGGACCATCTATCTCCACACCCGATCGGCCAAGGCATATCATGCCCGATTGCCTCGGTCGCACGCCCAAACTAGGCGTGGTCACACCTCCCAATTGCAAACTAATCTCGACCACTCAACTTTGTCGGACAAATTGAGTGGCTTAGGTCACGTTTCTATAGGATATTAAGGTATGGACGTGTACACCAGCTCACCGTCTGTATACCAGACTAATCGGCCAAGACCGACCAAGCTTGGTCGTCTTGAAACACGCGCCCGAAGTTGGCATGACGCGCGGCTTTTGCTGCACCAGATTTCTGTCACAAATTGATCTCGACCACTCAACTTCGCCGGAAAAATTGAGTGGCCCAGATCACACTTTCAAGAGACAATGAGGTATGGGCGCCTACACCGTCATGCCGTTTACACACATGCATGATCGGCCCTGCCAAAATCGTATCCAAAGCTTGGATTCGACCAAACTGAAGAGTGATGCTTGCGCACCTCTTCAAAAACCCTAATTCCACTAACGGTCGCAGATGAGTGTCTCAAAGATCATCTCGTCCGTCCAACTTCACCGGCTTGGTTATGCGTACGGTCAGGAGTTAATTGGTCAGTGAGGCGTCATGGTGATCAACACCCGTCACTCTACCACACCATGTGGTCGGCCAAGGGAGGACTTGCTTTCGCAACCTCCAAACCATCACATGAAGTAGGCTGGACATGAGGCTATTTTGAGACGCTCAAACAACGATGCTTCATGCACACTGAATATACTCGATGCGATGCACTCGCATAGAATACACACGATACTTCACAAGTATCGACTTCCTAAATAACTTAGTTATTTAATCTAGCATTACATGCTACTTTCTCGTGGGTCCCACGATCCACACACTCGAGACATCAATCATGTCACAAATTGGGGGATACATCTTGGGGTATTGGTCTCGGCGGTTTACAGCGTGCAGCGTGCAACGCGCCATCACAAGAACGTGTCAGGAAGTCATGGACGGTTAGTGATGATGGGAGAAGTGGGCAAGACTGGTCGTGTGACACTAACACACGACTCCACTACTCCATCACTCCATTTTCTCCACTTCCCACGAGATACGAGGGTTAGGCTTAAAGACTTGTATAAATAGGTTCTCCTCCCTATTTTCCAAACAAAGGAACAAAAAAGAAATTCAAGACAACAGAGGCAAGTGTTGATACAATCGTATTCAAATACCGGAACTGATAGCTTACATCCTGCAAGCCAGTTCAGCTTTCTGATACAAGTCATACATAGCCAACACCTTCACAATCTCAACACCTTCGCTTCCCTCCCTAAGATCAACCCCATCTTCTTCACTTTGTGACCGAAACAAGTCTGGAACGACCATTTCTTGGTTTAGGTAGGATTTGCACAGATTGATTTCTCGAATCTACAAGCACTCCGTGCAAAAGTGCATTTGTTTAGGGTTTAGATTCATTTCTCATCCACACACCCCAAATTACCAAAACCCAGAAATAGTTTTCACCCATAAACAATTGGCGACCACAGGGGGAGGTTAATCTCTCGGTTGTAAAGTCAATTTCTTCAATACCATTCAATCAATTTCGAGATGGTTGGTCTTAGGACCTCCTCGACAAGTCTCAAATCCGGATGGTTCCTCCAACGGAGATACCCCCCTCCTCCTAACGGCGTATCGACGGCATGATCGGGAGATTTCCAATATTAAGCGAACTAGCACGGCACAGGGAGATTCACACGAAGAACATGGAGCTAATCAAAGACGTGGTAAATGGCATACTTGTCTCCTCATCAAGATGACATCGAGAGATGAGCGTTCGGAGACCTCTATACCAAGGGACTAGTTCCCTCGGATCAACGACTTTACTACGAACGGAGACCGGTGGATCGAAGCGGCATCTCTAGTGGAAAGCTTGTGTGAACTCTTGCACCTCTCGAAGAATCAAAGGGCAGAGACGTTTCTTCGCAATTAATAAAATAGCTATGGACGTACACCCGACTCCCTTTACGTCCGTAAGTCCTAATCGCATCGGAAACATCTCAGTAAATAATGTTACATTTATAGAAGACGACATGATGGCAGAGGAAGGTCATAAAAGGCCCTACATGTTACCGCACGCATCAAGGGTTCGGAGTTCGGGAGGGCCCTCGTCGACACAGAGCTTTTGAATGTGATTACTCTCAAGACTCTCGGGACAGCCAAGGTTAGCCCATGCAAGATTGTACTGCAGCCCACCACAATGACGGACTTGAAGGAAACCAGACCAAGCACATGGGTATGTCAATCAATTTATCGTAGGGACCCGTTCGGTAAAAGTGAAATTTGAAGTCATAGAAAAGGAGGGACTACCATATGATACTAGGGAGACCGTGGCTTCATGACAATAAGGTCATCCCTTCAACGTATCACCAGTGCCTGAAGACCATGCTCAATGAGGAAGTTATCCGTATTCCTGCATCATTGTCTCTGTATGCACTAATATGCGGAGTGGAACTGTTCGAGCCAAAAGAAATTCCGTAGGGAAGGTCAGATAAAGTCATGTGCACCCCACTACCCACGTGGGCTTCAATCCAGGAAGAAGACCGACTTGCGTCACTAGGGGCTAAGCACCACGACACGCCTTTTTCGACGAGGCGTCCATCTTTATCCCGGTGAAGCTTCAACACATGATCACACCAAAAGGGAACGCACTTTCGAGGCAAACCGTGATCGAAGGAGAAGACAATATACCGGCGCCGTTGTTAGCAATTAGCAGGAGAAACGGCACCCGTCTCTCCGCCTGATTGAATCTTTGCAAGAACGACGAAACACAAGAGGAGGTATTGGGACGCTCCGCGACGCCTACAAGATGGCACCAACTCCACAACCGATGAGCCCGAGACTGGCAACATTGGGAATAAATAATCTCAAGGATTTGTCTCTATCGGTTCGACTTCTGTCCGTGGGACGAATTTGTGAGTCTTGTCCAACTACTCAAGTAGTACCAAGATGTGTTTGCCTGGACATACGAAGAAATGCCTGGGTCTAGACGAAAAATTGGTCACCCGTCACCTACATGTCATACCCGGGATCCAAGCCAATAAAGCAATCTCCGAGGCAATTGACACGAAGTGGAAGAACAAATCAAGAACAAAATTCAGAAGTTGCTAGTCACGCTTCATCGAGACCTATTCATCATCCGACACGGTTAGCTAATGTGGTCCCAAAGAAAGAAGAAAACGGACGCATTCGGTCTTTGCGTGGATTTCTGAGACTTGAACAAGTGTTGCCCCAAGGACGACTTTCCTCCGCCTACATCGACATGTTAGTAGACGCCACCAATGGACACGGCATGTTCTCCTTCATGGATGGTTACAACGGCTACAATCGGATAAGGATATATGAGCACGATGCAAGTAAGACAAACCTTCCGAACCCCTCTTGGCAATTTTACTATCTTGTTATGCCATTCGGTTTAAAGAACGTCGGGCGCAACGTATCAACGTGCTATGACGGCAATCTTCCATGACATGATGCATAAGCAAGTCGAAGACTACGTGGATGATATAGTAGTCAAATCCAAGACTCAAGCTATCCTCATAATGTCGCTTTCGTGAACTCGTGAAGGAGCTCCAAAACTTCATGGGCAAGGTGAACTTTTGCTTCATTCACTCCTGCTGAATAAAGGATCAAGTTTAAATCGGATCACACTACAACAGGAAGCGTTTCATAGGATTTAACAAATATTGTCATCTCTCGAATCATCACAAAGGGTTAGCCTATTATGTCACCCAGGACAAGAGCGAGCATGGGACATCTTCGGATCCACCGGGCCGACACCTCAAGGGAGCAGCCTCAAGAAGATAACGATGTCCGCGTGTAATGTCGAGAAAGAATCCGGGCGAACCACTCTATCGGAGGATGGTGCATGTCTACCGTGTTATGTTGGAGAATGCACTTTTGGTCATCCTCTGGACTTCGTGAAGTCGTTGAACGCTCATCTACGACAGCATCTACCCTGCTGGAAAGAACCAGGCCTTCCAGTAATGAAGAGCCTCATGATGTTCGTGGAAGCATACATCCCGCCAACATGCAATACAACCTTAGCCTTCCATAGCGGTTTATTTGAAGCAAGAAGAGGAAAGCCACCGAGATACAACATCCTGCGCGTCCAAAATCGCCAACTCAACTCCAAAGACCATATGCACGACATTGTAGTAATGGTGAAACAACGTCCAAGATATTCCATATCCGGATCGATGGTAACTACATCAATGAGAGACGCTTTGAGAATTTGTCTCCGTAGAAGATTTAGTTGCGTTACCAAAGGAGTATGACTGGACTCGCTTAGCACCGCCTATCTCAAAGACAGGTCTCATGAACCTAGCGTGACAACATCTATCAAGTCCAAAGCTCGGGTACTCGTGGGCGGGGATTGTCTCCCTCTTCTCTATTTCATGAAAAAACGTCAAGAAAGCCATCTGTTCCGGTTTATCCATCTAACAATGAGACGAGCTCTACCACTATATGAAGACCGCCAAGTTCGTGCTCGTAGCTATCACGCCTCTCCACCGCAGTCTCTTCGATCACGATTGCTGCCAGAACTGTTGTTGCTCGTCGATTAATACCATCGAGCTTCACCATATCAACGACCATTACGTACAAAAGACCCATCGGGCATACAAGATAGAGCCACGTAGACCACGCTTGGGGACTGAGGTTCAGCAAGAAATTCCTTTACCGTCAGTCAAGAACTTCTTCAACACTCTCTCCAGCATAAGCCGCTTCAACGCTCCACCCACTAGAAGTTGCTTCAACGCTCTCCGGGACCTGCTTGCTCCAGAAGATGCTTCAACGCTCTCAGCGGGACCCACACCACGTTCGAACATACAAGGTTCAGTTTGGGCAAAGCAAGCACGCCTAGATCCCACGTTCGTGAAAAGGGAAGGCCGATGTTGGTTAGCAAGACCGGTGTTCGTCAAGGCAAGACCGGTGTTGGTCGAAGTAGACACTCGAGCAAGCACATAAACTGTACGGCAAAGCAAAAGCAAGGGGGGTGTTGATCAAGCCACAAGGCAGATCTTTTCAGTCACGAGGTTGGTATTGGGCCAGCAAACGAGGCCGGTGTTAGTCAAGTCCGCAAAGCCGGTGTTGGTCGAGATCGCAAGGCTAACATCCCATCACGCAAGCAAGACTGATATCACGTCACGCAAGTAGGACGGTATTGGATCACGTCAGGCCGGTATTGGTCAAGGCCGATCAACGTCACAAGGTTGGTATTGTGCCACGTCAGCGAACAAGGCTGGTACGTTAGCAAACAAGACCGGTAACGGTCGAAGCAGCGATGTCCATCAGGGTTCGTCAAATCAGCAAGGCCGGTGTTGGTCAAGGGGCAAGTCTGGCGTTGGGGTGAGGCAACAGGTTTGGTAATTGGTCGAAGCAGGCACAACCGTCCCCAAGCAAAGCAGACACGCGGCAGCTCCCACTTGATCAGGCACATCCAGCCCCAAATTGGTCGGCAGCCTGGCCCGGCCCCAAGCAAAGCAGCACGCGATGGGTCCCACGTTCGAGTAAGGCGGTCATAACAAGCCCACGTTCGATCAAGCAGCGCATAATGAGTCCCACGATCGAGCGCGGCGCAACACCCGTTGAGCAGCACATCAGCCCCACGCTCGAGCGGAACAATCACGAAGAAGGCTCTCGACCGAAGCGAGGCATAGAAAGGTCGATCGAAGGCAGGCAAGACCGACATCATGCTAGTGGAACGCCGCTCGAACGCCTCTTGAACGTGACATGCTCCAAGGACGGGATGACTCGTCTCTCTGGTAATATCTAACTTGGTCTCATAAGTTTTATACGTATGTGTCACCATCTAATGCCTACCCCACAATAGTGTAACCATTATGTGCTAGGCGGGGGACTTAATGTTGATGGTGGATTTTAGTTCGGGGCTAAAATTGTGAAACCAAATTTATGCGCCGACATCCCGCAAAGGATAGCCACCGATAAAGTGATGAATACTTCTTCACTTTACTAATTCACCTAGAATGGAGCATGTGGCAACAATCCCGTGATTCTGTGAATTAAATACACGAAATTCATCCAGGTTGGAGCATGTAGCAACAATCCCATATACCTGTGAATTTCTGCGCATTATTAATTAATGGATGACCAGCCTTGTATTTCTCGTACTCATTACCTGCAGACGGCATGACGACCGAGTGTTGTTCTCGCAGAGCAACACGAACCTCCAAGCATTAATAATGAAGCATGTACGAAATACCCGTACAGGCTACAACTCTCGGTGTGTTATACTAGCCCGATTGAGCATACATCTCTCGGTGTGTTATACTAGCCCGATTGAGCATATTTGAATCTGGACTGTCCATATCAGTCTCAGAAGCGATCACGACCATCCAACTTCACCAGCATGATTGGATGGCTTAGATTGAATCCATGACCCCAAGCGAGATAGTGGAATATTCACTACCGACCCAACGCGGCCCCGCATGGTCGGCCTCCCAAAAAGGGTGGCATAGCTTGCGAAACCGTCCAAGCCAAAGCGGTATGGGACGAAAAACCTAAATTAGGGTTTTCGACATATTACATGTGTCGCAAAAAAGCAGGTCTCAACCATCCATCTTCGCAGGCATAGATGAAAGGGTGTAGATGTAGATTCAAAGGGCCCGTGAGCATGTCAACACAAACACCGTGGGCCCACCTACATACATGACCGATCGGTCAGGACCAACTATAGTTGGTCGTTCCAGTTCGTGTGCCCAAACAAGGCATGACGCACGACCGGTGAAACCCTAATTAGGGTTTGAACATCACGAGCGTCCATTTTCTCCTGCACGAATGAAGGGTCCAGGATTTGACTAAGCAGGTCCGGTGCGTATCAACATGACCACCATGGGCCCATCTATCTCCACACCCGATCGTCCAAGGCATATCATGCCTGGTTGCCTCGATTCGCACGCCCAAACTAGGCGTGGTCACACCTCACAATTGCAAACTAATCTCGACCAAAAACTAATCTCAAACAAATTGAGTGGCTTAGATCACGTTTCTATGGGATATTAAGGTATGGACGTGTACACCAGCTCGCCGTCTGTATGCCAGACTAATCGACCAAGACCGACCAAACTTGGTCGTCTTAAAACAGGCGCCCGAAGTTGGCATGACGCGCGGCTTTTTGCGGCACCGATTTTCTATCGCAAATTGATCTCGACCACTCAACTCCGCTAGGACAAATTGAATGGCCCAGATCACACTTTCACGAGACAATGAGGTATGGGCGCCTACACCGTCATGCCGTCTATACACATGCACGATCGGCCCTGCCAAAATCGTATCCCAAGCTTGGATTCTACCAAACTGAAGAGTGATGCTTGCGCACCTCTTCAAAAACCCTAATTCCACTAATGGTCGCAGATGAGTGTCTCAAAGATCATCTCGTCCGTCCAACTTCACCGGCTTGGTTATGCATACTGGTCAGGAGTTAATTGGTCAGTGAGGCGTCATGGTGATCACAACCCGTCACTCTACCACACCATGTTGTCGGCCAAGGGACGACTTTCTTACGCAACCTCCAAACCATCACATGAAGTAGGCTGGACATGAGGCTATTTTGAGACGCTCAAACAGCGATGCTTCATGCATACTGAATATACTCGATGCAGTACCTGCATAGAATACACACGATACTTCACAAGTATCGACTTCCTAAATAACTTAGTTATTTAATCTAGCATTACATGCTACTTTCTGTGGGTCCCACGATCCACACACTCGAGACATCAATCATGTCACAAACTGGGGGATACATACTGGGGTATTAGTCTGGCGGTTTACAGCGTGCAGCGCGCAATGCACCATCACAAGAACGTGTCAGGAAGTCATGGACGGTTAGTGATGATGGGAGAAGTGGGCAAGACTGGTCGTGTGACACTAACACACGACTCCACTACTCCATCACTCCATTTTCTCCACTTCCCACGAGATATGAGGGTTAGGCTTAAAGACTTGTATAAATAGGTTCTCTTCCCTATTTTCCAAACAGAGGAACAAAAAAGCAAGTCAAGACAACAAAGGCAAGTGTTGATACAATCGTATTCAAACACCGGAACTGATAGCTTACATCCTGCAAGCCAGTTCAGCTTTCTGGTACAAGTCATACATAGCCAACACCTTCACAATCTCAACACCTTCTTCGCTTCCCTCCCTAAGATCAACCCCATCTCCTTCACTTTGTGACCGAAACAAGTCCGGGAACGGCCATTTCTTGGTTTAGGGAGGATTTGCACCGATTGATTTCTCGAATCTACAACACTCCGTAAGTGTGCATTTGTTTAGGGTTTAGATTCATTTCTCATCCACACACCCCAAATTACCAAAACCGCGTAAATAGTTTTCACCCATAAACACCAACATCAAGAATCGAAGATGTAGAAATAGTAGCACTAGCGGTAGAAGTAACAACATATTTAGTTGTAGAATTAACAATATTTTAAGAAGCATCACAGATGTAGCAAGAAAATGAAGTAAACCGCAGACAATAATCTTGAGAATGTAGGATAACATAGTCCTTTAGTGAAAACATACGCAATTTTTCCTCGTATTTAACATGAACAACCCCGAGAGATCCATCTTCAACTAGTTCCCTTATTGTATGATAATTTACTTCCACATGCTTGGTGCTAGCATGGAAAACAGGATTAGAAGCCAGACATATAGCACTTTGATTATCACACTTAATTTGCAGAGGATATGAAATAGAAATATGCAGTTCTGACATAATGTAAGTGAGCCATTGTAACTCTGCAGCAGCTGAAGTGAGGCATTTATATTCTGCTTCAGCTGAACTTCTAGAAACTGTAGGTTATTTCTTTGAAGACCAAGAAATAACATAATTACCCATGAATACTACATAACCAGAGGTTGACCTTCTTGTATCTGGGCATCCAGCCCAATCTGAATCAATGTATGCTATCAAAGAATGAATATCCCCCTTTTGCAAAGAAATACCAGCACCTATAGTTCCTTTAAGATATCTTAAAATCCTCTTGACTAACAACATATGTTGATCTGTTGGGGCATGCATAAATTGGGAAACATAGTTTACACCAAAACAAATATCAGGCCTTGTATGTGTTAAATATTGAAGACTTCCCACAATTGTTCTATATTCTAAAGGATCAGCTAACAACACTCCATCATGAATTGAACACCTTTTTACCTTAGCAACAGGTGTATCACAAGGTTTACATTCAAGCATCTGAGCTTTACTTAACAATTCTAAAGTATATTTTTACTTAACAATTCTAAAGTATATTTTTGTTGTGTCAGAACAATATCATCATCAGTTCTAGAAGCTTCAATACCCAGAAAAAAATGAAGATTTCCTAAATCCTTCATAGCAAACTCCTTACTTAATGCAACAACCAGTTTTTGAATAGGAAAATCGAGAACTACCGAGTTAGCAAAATGTCATCCACATAAAGCAAAAGAACCAAAGATATCGATCAGTTGTATAAGTGAACATAGAATGATAATTCATTGATTTTGTAAAACCACATTGAAGTAAAAATGCATCGAATCTCTCGAAACCAAGCCCTTGGTGCTTGTTTGATCCATATAATGATTTCTTTAGATGACATACATGATTAGGAAAATCGGATTTATAAACACGGAGGTTGTTTCATGTATACATCTTGAAAGATATCCATGCGAAATGCATTGGATACATCCAATTGTTTTCTTTGTCCAACCATTAGTGATTTGCTAAAGTTAAAACTACTCTTACTTTTGTAGTTTTAACAACTGGTGAAAAAGCCTCTCCAAAATCAACTCCATCCCGTTTGATTGTAACCGAAAGCAACCAGTCTAGATTTAAGCCTATCTATAGTTCCATCATCTTTAAGTTTGACCTTGTAGACCCACTTACAACCAAGAATGTTCATGTGTGGTTGAGGATTAACATAAGTACATGTTTCATTTAGTTGCAGAGCTTCAATTTCATCCTTCATTGATCCTACCCATTGTACAATTTTTGAAGCTTCCTTAAAAGATTTTGGCTCAGAAATATGGTCCAATAAACAAGTAAATGCATGAGGAAGTGGATGTTTAACTGAATGATTGAGAACAAAATCAGGAAACTGTTTATGTTTTGAAATACCACTCATAGACCTAGTGACAACAGGATTATAAGAAGATGAAGGAAGAATAGCAGAATTTGAGGATTCTGAAGAAGATTGCATAATAGTAGCATCACTAGAAGATGAAACAGCAGAAGGTGTTGCAGATGCATAATGAAAAGAATTCTCATCAAAAATAACATGTCGTGAAATATGTATCTTTTTAGAGATAGGATCAAAACATCTATAACCCTTATGCATAGGGCTATAGCCAATGAAAACACATTTAAGCGATTTTGGAGACAATTTATACTGTTCTATAATGACCAAGATAAAGAAAACATGTTGAACCAAAAACTCGTAAAACAGAATAATCAAGTTGAACATGAAAAAGAACCTCATAAGGTGATTTCATTGATAAAACAGGTGTACACTAGTGGAAAATAGCAGTTTCGCGACCGCCAGGGCAAGTCATAGATCCGGGTTAAATGACTTGCTTTAACGGTCGCGGAAATGGTCGTTGTTTGAGCGTCTTTTTCATCTATGGCGTGGCTCTGCGGGTCGCGGAACAACCTATATCAATGACCGACTTTAACGGTCATCTAGGTGTTAAGACTGGTTATTATCAGTCATAGATATACATTTTAATATAAAAAAATAATAGATTCAGATTGGCTGACTTGCCTGCACTGAATCTGTCTGAGCTGAAACAAGTCTGACTGAGACCAAAATGAAATTCAAATTACAATGAAATGAAACCTGGATTTATAAATTCAAATGGCAATATATTTAGGAATCTGTATTCATTGTACAATTCATACAGGTTGAAGTTGCAAAATTTCAATGAAATAATAAAACCTAGCCTGCACTTAGCTTCAAAATCAGGAAAAAAAAATCCTGAATTAGCACTTATACAAGTCTTAGCTGATAGGTTCACATGTTTCTTAAAGACTCCTAGTTTAAAATGAGTTGTTGAATCAACTTTCTTCGTTGGAACCGCCTCACAAATATCAGAGAGATGTGTTTGTTTCTTTGATGTGAACCCATCTCTGTCAAGTATAACACATCCCTGAGCACGGCACATGACTCCAACAAGACTTATCTGCAATATTTGGATATGAAACTAATCACAATGGTGAACTGAGATGTCTCAAGGAAACCAAACCCACCATAATTAAAACTAAGATAAAAGAAAAGAAATCATCCCATGAAAAACTAATAATTATAGGATCTTGTCTGCCTAAATCAGAAAGATAGGAGTAAAAATGGCCACTCATTAACTTAAGCTCACCTCTTCTCCCATATGAAGTAACAAACAAATACTGCAGTAATAAAGTCTGAAAGTCATTTTCTATTTGGATAGAAATGTCCTTAATGATCTGATCTGCTCCTTTCCCATGTGGGATATAACCGACAACACAAGGTCTTTTCCCTCTGCAACATCGAAACAATATTATCTCAAGTTCATTCGAATCTGTTTTGAATCTAATAGTTTTACTATAGAAAAGACTATCTACATTCTGTATGTAACTGTTTGAAGCTTGTATCTCTCTCACTATATTGGATATTAAACCAACTTCAGAAGGAAGGGGTTAGCTTTCTAATAAGAGAAAGGAAGGCTAGTAAGCGAAAGGAAGGGGTTTTTCATTCCAATGGTAATATGCCAGAAGAAAAATTATGGCAATCATCATTATAACGTAAGCAAATAACCAGATATTAGATAAATAAATAAAACGAATAACTCTCATGCCCATTGCTGCAGCCTGCAAGCTAGCACAAGATATCATGTTTGATCCAACAATATACAATATATCTATCAGTTCCTATAAAGCAGAAGATTTTAAAAGAAAAAGCATACCCTCAAGTGTCATGTCTTCTTCAACGTTGGTCACCCTAACACTGGAGTCCATGGATGCAAGAGACCAAAGAATCTGCAATTAGATGACAAATGCTTCACGTTCAACACTACTTGACTAACTTAAAATCAGCTAGAAGGATATAATAAGGCCAAGTGTTGCGCAACATTATTTCTGAGAAAAAATTTAAAATTACAACCACTGGTAATTTGAAGCAAGGATGCTGACCTAGAATCTTCAGAGAACTTCAATGCAGTAACTAGACCAAGGTGTGCTTTCTTAATTATTGATGTCACTCGTGTATTGCTGGATTTGTATATCCATACATCTCCTTAGATTGTTCCGCTGCATGTTTACCAATTTGAAAAGGAGAAAAGGCCAATCAGATTCATGCTTAAATATCAAATGATAAAGTAGAATTATAATATCTTTATAACATAAATAAATGAACTCAATCCCTGAAGTGAGATCCAGTTAACCATAAGTTGTAAAGCCATAAGGGGTAATAAGATATATATGCAAAACATAAAAATGCAACATTTTCATGTCAGTTTCTTTCTTTGGTTTGCAAAAATCCGACATGGGTTTAATAAGACAAATATTTCAGTGAATTATTATTAGAAGAAACGCCAGATACCTAAGGACAGGAAACTAGGGTAACTGAATGAACCATCAGAAGTAGAGTTTCACTGAATAAAGGCAATACATTCGGCACCTATCAGTTCTCGCACACGGAGTTCGAGGACACAAAGCTATACACAAGATCCATGTGTTTAAAGGAACAAATAATATTTTCATCCAACAATTCTATTTGGGGTCGAAAAAGAGGGTCACGAGACTTAAGACACCTTAGGATAAAGAAGAGCAAAGAAAAGAAAAGAAAAATTATACATGGCAAGGTGTTCGCATCGGGTGATACATCGAACACGAAATAG
Organism: Papaver armeniacum; assembly: GCA_023531295.1. Classification (NCBI taxonomy): domain Eukaryota; kingdom Viridiplantae; phylum Streptophyta; class Magnoliopsida; order Ranunculales; family Papaveraceae; genus Papaver; species Papaver armeniacum. The sequence goes on from JAJJWW010006772.1 coordinate 71,959, forward strand.
GGTCGGGCACTACATGCTTTGGTGACACTCGTCCATGAGGATGTGTCAAAGGACACGATACTTCCTCCACGATCTACACCAACAATATAAACCTTAATCGGCTAAGTAAATCGAGTGAAGATAAAAAAAAACTTTTGCATCCGATGACATTTTACCTCTCATTGATGTAATGTAAAGAACTGGGCCGCCATTACCATTCACGGAAAATCTGCACGGGAGGTGAATGACAAATATATAAAATGAAACTCAAGTTTCATGAGCGGGAAAAAAAAAACAACCGAAGGGAAGCATGCATTTTCGGGGTCTCCAAGACAATAACTAACTTCTCACATTTTCCCTCAGTAAAGAAGCTACAACTGTTGCTGATTTTACATCCCAAATCCGACACGGACCACCTTCCAAGGAGACAAGGAAGCTCCCATCAAGACTGTATGACAAGACAATAAATATCAGAATTTTCTACATGCAATAAAGCATAGCTTAATGCCGTCCAATCTTATAGAAGAAAAATAGTTAACCTGAAATCCAGATCGTTCGAGTTGGGTAAGCATCAGCATGATCAATAATAAGTGACATACTAGGCCACTTGAAGACTCTCAAGTAGCCATCATGCACAAATTTTTTAAGAGATTGTATAAAATATCAACTGGATTGTAAGACCCCTGTTTAATATTACTAAACTTTACATTTATTAAAATCTGTATGCCGTATGGGGAATGGCTAATGAGAGAGCATAAAGAAAAGAAAGAAGATAATTGTTTAGTGAGATTTATATTACCCCACTCCCAACAGCAAGAACCAATTAACATTGATTCTGACTATCCAAAGAAGAAGCAAAAACAAAATTAAGTAAGAAAGTTATTCAGTTGGCTATAGTTTACATGATAAATTAGATGTTGAAAGTTAAAATCAGAAAAATGAGAGAAAGAACGAGATCTTACCTGTTGTTGGTGATGTTGATTATCCTAGACCGCCATAACCTTGGTAAGAATATGTGTTAGGATCTTGAGCAGCTGAAACATATCCATAGGCTTCATAACCTCCATTGTATCTATACATATTGCAGCATGCCACCTTGGTTTGGATCCGCATGTCTGTCTTTGAACCATACACCGGATGAATCCTAAATTTAGGCAGATTAGTTTGTTACCCATGCGTGCAACACTTAAATAGAGCAATATTTAAGAAAAGGAGACATAAATCATCTTTCACTATCATCCCTAAGCTAAAACTGCATTTCCAACAATTACAAACCAAGGCTGAACACAATCAATTACAACTCAATTTGAGCATCAACCCCAGAATCTGACTACGTAGTAAAACTCCATTTGAGCAACAATCCAAGAGTTAAAAATCACATGCATAGGTCATTGTTGAGTATCAAAACCCATTATGTAAGGCTAACACAACATACAGTCACTCATTTTGGAACCCCAAACTAAAATCCTCTTCAAAATCTTATAATTCTTAATCAAAATCAAATCAACTCCTCTAATTTGGCCAAATCAGTACATCAAAAAATAACTGAACCAGAAAAATCCCTCAAATCAACCTTGATTTACTAGTCATACCCATTGATTAAAAAACCGAAAAAACATGAAAAAATAACCCAAAATTAACAAAAATGGTTTAAATAGAGAAATAGATAAAAAAAAAAATACCCTCACCAGGATTGCACTGCGTGAAAAATTCTTCTACATCAACAACCACACAACACAAACAGAAACGAATTAGAAACAAAACTCATAAACCCTAAAATTAAATAAAAAATTAAAATTAAATAAAAAATTGAAGATAAATTGAATATTAATCAGAAGTAAGAGCTTTAATCTTTAATCAGGGGATTCAAAGTCATCAACCTCCATAATCTCATCATCTGCAGCAGGAACTATTCTTCGATCTCCATTTTTGAAAATCAACAAACATCCTTTCAAATCTGATTCAGCAAGAGCACACTATTTCCAATCATGAACAAATAACATGAAACACTCACACCCATCCAAACAATCGACCCCTAAAAATTGAAAAATCAAAACCCCAACCCTCAAATTAAAATACAAGAGAAAACCAAAATAAAAAAACTTACCATGTTTCATATTCCTTAAAAAAAGATGCTGCGAATCTCTAATCAACAACAACACTTTCAGATTCACTGGTCTCAGATTCAATGTATTCTTCTACTTCCTGATTAACCACCTTCACTTCTATTTCTAATAGAACAGAAATTCACTTATATTTCTAATAGAACAGAAAACCAAATTCTAGGATGCATGATTATCAAACCCTAAGAGAAATGAGTTAGAGAAGGGTTTGAGGTGCGGCTGTGAGAGGATGAAAGAGAAATAAGTTTCGTTCGCTTTTGATAGGGAAGAGAAGATAAGATATAGAGATATGGGTGAGGTGGTCAAAAAGAAGAAATAGGGTTAACTTAATCCAGCCGTTCACTTCGGTTTGGTTAATCTTGACCACCAAAAGGGTGGGGCCCCGAAAATCCAAACTATAGAATAATCTAGGATTATCAGTTACGGTGTGGGTTAAAGAATGAGGAATAAAATAATAATAAAAAATCTTATACAATGACTGTTTTTGACGCTCCTAGTTGTGCTCGGCATTTTTATTAGATCTATGACCGTCTTGACCGGTCCACGGTCAATTGACCGCCATTGAGGGTGGGGGATGTGGGTCAGAAAAATCCCCTTTTCCACTAGTGCTAACAGTTTGAGATCCTCTTCTTAACCCGTGTAACTGATTATGCAACAAATTACGTCTTGCACCAAATTGAGACCTAAAACTAGTTTCAAGATATTGCCATATCAGTCGAGCAGAACTCATTCCAAGAACATCCCCTGAAATTGTTGGAGTAAATGTTGCTTTAAGACAACTCACAACAAAACGATCTGCCTTTCTCCAATATACCCATCTTGGATTAACACTCGTAATACCATTAATAGTTACTTCTGAAGGAAGTTCAACTATTTCACCACTCACATAACCATAAAGATCCGTAGTTATTAATACAGACTCAAATTGATCACGCCATAACAAGAAATTTGTATTATCTAATTTTTCTGAGATGAAATTACCAATGTTATTAAAAGGTAAAGAAAATACCCCTTAATCTCCATTAATGTAAGCGATTAGAGATGGCATAGGAAGATATTGTACCACCATCTTGATTCAATTGTTGTTGTTGTTGTTGAATATTATTCATCATTCCCCTAGTACTAAAAGATGAAAAATTGATGAAAGAATGATAAAAGAAAGATATTGAAACGTATTGAAAAACCCTAATTCCAAGAAATCCCAAAGATGACTGAAATTGTAGATTAAGAAGTGGAAGAAGATCAGAAAATTTTTAATATGTATTTGAGAAATCGTGATTGAATCACACTTTGTGGAAGATACGTATTGAAAAACTTGTTATTACAGAGAGAGATCCCAGACCGACCTCAATGATACCATGAGAAAGTTATTACAGGATATTGAATGTGTAGGATATTGAATGTGTATGATTGAATAGAATAGTTCCGGCAGTTTACAAGAACATATGGGAGGGGTATTTATACATTGACTAGTGATAGTCAAGTCAACATGACTTGACTGACATATCCTAATATCGACAACACAGTTAATACTGGCTTTATCTAATGCAAGGGAACTACTGTGATTGAAGAAGTAGAAGAATTGAATGCTGACAGTCTGTCGGTAACTGTGAAAGCCCTAAATGTTGGGTAGAGAACAGGAGAGAGAGAAACGGATAGATGTGCTCTGCCATCTCATCTGTGATTTCATATACTATCCTTTTTCTATAATTGTTTTGAGATTTTTGGTTTTCTTAGCAAAACCTTTCAACCTAACTCCTCTTTGCTTACCCCTTCTAAGACAAAAAGAAATTCACCACAATGAATTTAATGTGATGGGGGAGTAGTAAGTACATAGTGCAATTGCTGCAGCAAATCTCTTTATCAAGCAATCATATTTGTACTATTTCAAAATCTTCTACGCAAGGAGTTCAGATCCATGCATGTGCGCGGCATTCCGCCTGCCCTTACCCAACAATCAGTATTCTTTGACTGTGTTTCAGTGATCAGTTCGAATGGGATCTTTTATTTCCTCTGTGCATTGTTTTAGTTATGCATGATGAAAGGGATATGGAACCATTAAGCGAATATATGTTGGCATTTTAGATTGCAGACTTTCTTAATTAATAGCGCTAATTTGTGTAATGGTCGCAACCGACTGTTTAAAGCCTTAACTGATACACGGAGGCTGTTTGCAAATGAATTGACACCTAGCTAGCTGTTGAATTATGCAGCCCATCATTTATGTTTATGAGAAATATTAGCTGGTAAAATAACCAAAAAGAAGAAGGAATACAAAAAGGAAATAAAGCAGTAGTAGTTGGGACTCATTCAATGAAAAGCAGTTGAGCAGTAGAAGCAATGCTATCTCACTCTCATCACAACACACACTCAAGGAGTGATCTCAATGGGACCTCATGACATGTGAAGATCTTTATAGGTTTGGTCGGTGATTTAATCGCAGCATTAATTAACTAGTCCATGATCATATTTATATATAACACTGCATTGGGTGAAGAGAAGATTAACAAGTCATTCCTTCTTCATCAAAAATAGCATTAGCTATAGTTTGAGAAAGGTCGAGATTCTCGACTGCCTATCATAATTCTCATGTTTTAGTTCATTATCATTCTCCCCGATTCTTGAAAATCTGTTTATCTTTTCTCTGTAATTGTTGTTTTTGGAAATGGGAGCTCTTCCCATTCTGACGAGTAGGTCCCTTTTTGGGTTTTGTGTAACATTACTAGTTATTGTATCGTCCTGTTACTGTGACGATGTTGTTCGTAAGTCTGTTCAGGTTGTCGGTGTTGCGACATGTTCTGACTGCGCTCAGTCTAATCTCTTAAGTACTCATGCACTCTCAGGTACTGACGAAATTTACTTGTATAGTACAAAAATTGCTGCATATACTTGAATGCTGAATGCTTGTATAAATTTTGTTTAACCTGATTACATTGTGAATGCTTCTGCAGGACTAAGAGTAACGATTGACTGCAAGGTTTCAAAGAAAGGAGACCTACAAACAAGAGGAGAAGGTAAGCTTGATGAGCAAGGAAACTTCAAGGTGATACTTCCAAGTGAGATCTTGAAAGAAGGTTCATCAGAGTTGAAGGAAGAATGCTATGCACAACTTCACAGTGCATCAAACGCACTTTGCTCTACAAAGCATGGCATAGAAGCTGCAAAACTTACCCTCCAATCCAAAGATGTTCAACTAGGAAAACACACATTCAGTACCACTGGGAAAATAGCTATCTCACCTATTACATGCCAATCAGCTTTCTTCTGGCCTCATTACAAATACCCACCACTACCAACGCTTCCTCCTCACCCATGGTTCAAGAAGGATCATCCATGGTTCAAGAAGAAACCCTTGTTACCAAAATACAAATTACCTCACTTTCCTCCATTGACCAGTTACTTCCCTCCACACCCACCAAAGGAAATTCCCACTCTTCATCCTCCTGTGTATGAGAAGGCTCCACCAGTGCCAGTACCAACACCAGTAGTCCCAGTATACAAACCACCAGTACCAGCACCAACACCAGTAGTCCCAGTATACAAACCACCAGTACCAGCACCAACACCAATAGTCCCAGTATACAAACCACCAGTACCGGCACCAACACCAGTATACAAACCTAAACCCAAGCCTTGCCCTCCAAAGTCAGCACCAAAAACTCCATCCGTACCAGCACCGGTTGCCCCAGTATACAAGCCTACACCTGTGCCAGAGCACAAGCCTAAGAAGAAGCCTTGCCCTCCAAAGTCTGAACCAAAAACTCCATCTGTACCAGCACCAGTTGCCCCAGTATACAAGCCTACACCTGTACCTGAACCTGAGCACAAGCCTAAGAAAAAGCCCTGCCCTCCAAAGTCCGAACCAAAGGTTAAGACTCCATCACCAAAGCCCACACCAGTCCCAGTATATACACCAAAGCCTCAACCTCCCCCTGTGCCTGTGCCTGTCCCTGTCATCCCCACGCCTACTGTTGAACCTCCACCAGTGTACACTCCGACTCCTACTCCCACTCCAGCTGTACCATACTTGCCTGCTCCTCATCCAATCTTTAACAAGCCACCATGTCCTCCATTCCCTAAACTACCTCCATTCCCAAAGATTCCCCCAAAGTACCTCCATCCTATCCACAAATTACCCTCAATCCCACCAAAGTTCTTACATCCCAAAATCCCAAAGAAATTCTTGCATGTGCCCAAAATCGCAAAGAAATTCTTCCACCACCCTAAGTATGGTAAATGGCCACCTCACACTTCCCATCCATAAAATCATTTTCCACCCCCATTTCCCCTCTCAAAATTGTGAGTAAAAACCTAGTGACTGGTATGTATTTTAAGTTCTACTTTATTTTCAATTACATGTATTATCTTGTTTGAAGTTATTTATTTGAGATATTTTAAAATTGTATTAATCAAGGAAATGTTGTGTTATTGTTATTTATGAATTAAAAGGACTTCATTTGGAAGACAGAAAAAATGAGCTTGTACGGGTACCCGATTGAAAATATTTATCATATCATTGACATTGACATTGACGAGTGGGGTGTACTGGTGGTTGTATGAGTCGAGTCGAGTCAAGGTAGTTGCGGAATGTGGATGAATATATGCTATTTCTCATCCTACCTCATTGTAAAATTGTGTTGAGTTTTGATTGAGCTATTTTTTGTTGGAATCTTGCAACAATGAACAGCACATTAGATGTATCAAAAATAATACGTAAAGAACTAATGCGAAACAACTCTACCGAAATAACTTGACGAGGGCAGAATCACAGGTTCAACAAATTGTCCTTAACACATTAGTTCGCGGGTATACTCGAGTTGAGTAATGCTAAACCCCTCACAGCGAAGATGTGTCCAGGATAAGACTGTCCGATATAACTTGAGTTAGCACAACGCAAATTACCCTCTCTTCGAACTCAGCAACGGGGATGGATGTTAAAAACGTATGGAGAAACCCTAGAATAAAATAAGAATTTTTTTCGGTGTATTGAAAACTGATTTTTCGAGTTGTATTTATAGGATGAAATACTTTGCAAATCCGCCCAAATAAAACTCTTAAGAAATAAGTTTGGAATTAATTTCCTAAAGAAAAATTCGCCCAAAAATAAATCCGTGTATAAAAGGGACTTGGTGCATGGCATACGCGCATATCGCATGGGTAAAAATATGTATTTTTTCCCACCCGCTCCACCCACGTTTCACAATTCATACATAAGTGTATGATTATATAGTGGAGCTCCTTGTAGGATCATTATATCGCAACGTACAAAACTCGCGAGGATAATAAACAACAGTACTGCGAAGGAGTCGCAAGGAATCAAAAGGAATGACGCATTGGATGACGACAGAAGATGTGAAGTCTGGCGAGGGTTAAGGAGTGTCGCGAGTATGAATACTTGTACATTCGCGACACTTCGCGAGACACTCCCGAAAATAAAGGACAGCCTAGCTGTCATTCACTATGTACTTGTGATAGGTGTAGAATACACCGTATTTAATATCTAGTATTTATGCTTTCTTTGCGAGTTTTCTTGTAAATTATGTATCTTATGTGTGCTTTTTGAGTTTATTAGGTGCAATGGAGTCATTTGGAGCAAAAAGACCAATTGGAACTCGTTCAAATACAAGATTTCTACTTTTCATTGTGTAGAGGACGAGAAGACGAAGGCAATGGCGAAAGAACGGAGTCATTCGAGTTCGTATGGAGAAGTTACGAGCAAAACGAGAATTTGAAGGCTAAAAAAGCAAAATGGTCAGACAAGTGCTATTGGCAACCCCACTCTAAGTTAAGGGGCAGTCACTCTGTTAAGGGGCACCTATCTTGGGGTGTATTTTATCTGGGGTGTCTTAATATCCCATCTCTATTACCCTAGTCGAGAATTTCATTCTCTTTCTCAATCATTCTCACTTCAATTTCACCGAAATAAAGATGAGAGAAACAACGAGTTGTTGTATATCCGAGTGATCGAAAAAGGGAATCGGTGATGAATGGGAGAAGAGATTGACGCAGTCTCCATTGTCAAATTAAGATCGAAATTGATTCATAAAGCCTCGAAATGGTGGAGATTCAGGTTAGGGTTTGATTCAAATCGGGAAGGAAGAAAGCAAGATGAGTTGAGATCGATGAGAGTGTTCAATCTGTTGTAGTAAAGAACGAAATGGTGACGACAAGATTGAGAGAAGAATGATGGATTCGTGTTTTACGACCAAACTCGAGAATCGGGGAGATTTGTGCTTTATTGTTCTTCTCCAAATTAGAGTTAGGGTTCTGAGCTTCAATTGAGATGGGATTTCACTCGAATTGCAGAAAAGATGTGTTTGCTGTTGATATTCATGGGTTTATGTTTGATTATGAAGCTGGGTTCGATGTGAATCTGTTCACTACCATTTTCATGGGTTTGTGGAAGATGTTGGTTAATCTGAGTTCGACAGGGTGAAGATTCAGAGAATGGAGAGACTCAATTCAAGAATCTGTGGTGAATTAAGACTTGGTTTGTCTCAAGATCGAGTTTCGTTGGTGATTGTGGAATTGCGGTGGTGAGATGGAACAGCAATGGAGTTACGGGGAAGAAAACCGAATTGGCTGAAATGAGACAAGGCTTGATATGGGTTAATTTGAGTTTGAGTTTGATTGCACAAGAGAAGAGAAGGTAGTCGATTTAGTTGTTGAATCCAGAAGAAGAAATGGATCTGGGATGTCTGCGGTTATTGAATCTCGAGGTCGTGAGAACATGGGTATGGAACTAATCCTCTGGTGGTGATTTGAGACAGTGGATTTGGTGGAAGTCGTGAGATGGCAGTGATGGCGGTTCTTGCGGTGTGAGCATTGTCATAGCGAGAGAGCATAGGTCGGGAAGAGATTGAGTAGCGAAGTCTCGGATTGGGCTGGTACCGAGATGAATAAGTCGGCATCGCGGCGTGCCAAGATACCACGGCCTCTCGTGACAAACCATGAATTAATAGTGTTACGATGTCTTTATGACTAGTGAACTGAGGCTAGAATAGATGAGTTAATGTTGGTGCCGCAGTTGGTATTTGTGTGGGTATGAGCTGCAGTGAGCAATGGCAATGTCTTGAGCGAGTCAGTAGTCGATTTGTTGGAGGGAACTAGCGTGGTTTAAAGCCGGGATGTTACTCGAAGTGCGATTAAAGCGCAGAGGTTAGAGCCGTAGGTGGTGAACTGGAAGTGCAGGGTTGCAGATGGTGTTATGCTGGCATGATGATAAATGGCTAGATGATGCTGTGCAAGAATGTATGGCTTGAGGAAATGGCAGCTGAGATGGAGATACAGGGGAAGATGTGGCAAAGAGTTGATGGCTGAAAGTGAAGCTGCTGTGATTTGAGCTGCAGAATTTAGCCAGAATGGTGCATTACAGGTTATCTGAAGTTGCATAGGAAGACGGCCATCATGGTGAAGCACAATGATTGTGCTACACAACTAAGGCCTATGCATTGGCTTGAGCCAAGGCCAAGTCGATCAATCACTCGGGCGTTGACTAACTCACAACTGGATCGAGCTGATCTGTGACTCTCCCGACTCGGTACTTGGACCGAGTTAACCCGCCGATCTGGGATCGAGTTGACTCGTCGGTCCCGACTCGTTGACCGGTGGCCCGGGTGGGCTTTGCGGTCACACTAAATAGTTTCCGCGACTATTCCGGCCGATTTCCAAGCCACAATCCCGCTTTTCCGCGACGTGTTTTTGGACATATTTTCTACATGGGTTTTTCTCACACATGGGCTTGGTGGACCACTTGGAGATGGATTTTGAGAAGACCTAATATTGGAAGGAGTATCCTTTATGGAAATAGAGAAACATATAAAAGAGAGGACTTTTACCTAATTGATCATATCTTTTAATTAATTCTTTTTGCCTCTACTTTGTTCTAGGGTTTACACCATGAAGTCTTTTCTCTTTCTTCTTGTTATGAACTCCATGAATATGAGCTAGAGTTTTTATTATTGGTTATGGATTAGTTGGATTTCCAACATGAGTTTTTGTACAATAAATTAGTTTTCTCTCATATTATCGTTTATGATTCACCATTAATATTGTTATATGATTTGAATGCTTGTTTAGTGAAGTCGCGAATCGATTGAGTTTGCTTTCATCTTTATTGCTAGATTAGGGTTGTTATACGAAAAAGTGATAATTCCGATTGCAAGTAGCATAAATAAGATTATAGTTTGTAGTGATATATTCTTATGATCTTATGTGAACCACAACCTTTGTTAAATCGGATTAGTGCTTTTACACGTTCGATTGCTTTGATTGGCCTGATTTCATAGAACCTAATGCATCTAGGGAATTAAACTTGATTAGTGCTTTTACACGTTAGGTTGTTCCTTTAGATAGAATTCATATTCGCATCTTTTAATGTGTTTGTTGATGACATGAGGAGATTTGCGGGATATACTTGCGATCAAGGTATTCTAGGGTCTTTGATAAAAGTTGAGATTAAAATATCAATTCTAGTTATTGTGTTGAAAACATGTTTGTGAATGAAGACGAAATCCATAACCAATACTTTCTTATCCTTAATTTGATTTGTTTACTTTTTATTTTCTTTGTTTTTATTTTAATTTAGTATATAAAAATCAGCAAACCCCCGGTGTTATTTATAGGAAACCGAAACAATTTGACAACCTAGACCTCTCTGTGGGATCGATCCTTTCTTGCCCTTGCTATATTTTATATTTTGAGTAGTAAGAAAGTGTAATTATATTTGTGTCGAAGATTCTTGATCAGAAAACAACTTTGCAGTGAGAATAGATGAAGGTTCTTGATCAGAATAGTAGATAAAATGAAACCTTTGTCTTGCAACTTCGTTGAATCTCATTAAAACGAGGTTTGTACATACGACTAAGTGAAGCCATTGTTAGTATGGGAATAAAAAAGAATCAAGATTAAGAAAAAAAAATCCAACAATTGGAGACCGAGTTTTCTCGCATTTAAAGACAAAGTTACCACTCTTGTAACGCTAATCAAGAACTTTATGGTATGCAATTTTTCTTTTCTTATAATTTTTAGTTTATCAGTTTCTGTTGCTACCGACTTATCACTTTCGTGAGATATATATAACCTTTCCGAAGAAGCTATTCTTCTCCACTCATTTCCCGAGCCTATGGATAATGACATTCTTCTTGCTCATCTCAACAATTCTTTAAGTAGTTCGTCGAGCGTAATTAATTCCTTTCATTAAATGAACTCCAAACCAAATATCGCCTCTTAGCAATTGAGCACAGAGATCTAGCTTAAGTGCAGCCAATCAATTTAAACTAATGTACCTCGAGTCTCATGAGGAAACCAAAATTTTAAGGAAGAAAATTAGCGATCACATAGATGACAAAGATCGTATTGCTAATAATGGTGCCTGGCATTAGCAACATTTCAAAAGTCCCTTCTCGAAGTACAAACGGAGAGAGATGAATTGCTTCATTAATTCCTTACTTAGTGAGCGAGAGAATCAAATTCGTTCACTTCTTATTATAAATAATGATGATGAATTCGCTTAGGCTGCGAAAGTCTTAGATAACGCCGGGAATAGTTTAGGTGTTGATGTTAGCCTTCATGCCGAGCATACTTCCTTGGTTAAAGACATGATATCTGACAGAGAAGACCTTTGTCTTGCAACTTCTGTTGAATCTCATTAAAACGAGGTTTGTACATACGACTAAGTGAAGCCATTGTTAGTATGGGAATAAAAAAGAATCGAAGATTAAGAAAAAAAAAAATTGAAGATTTGTAATATGAAGCCGAATGCGGAAGGAGAGAATTAAAGAAAAGTTGCAGAGTGAAAGCGAAAGAGGAAAAGAGAAGGATATGAAAATTATATATAAAGAGAAAAATCCTCGAGTAAAACGAGGGCATTTAATGCGAGAGGGGACGTGAGTGGTCAAGAATAAGCGGTGGAAAGAGACGTGTCAGGAAGATAATGGAAGAATGGACATCCGTAATAAAGTCCGTATGAAAATGTGGGATCGAAGGTGGTATAGATAAGCGGTTGCGGCAATTCAAAATATTGATTCTCATGACATTCTCTCCTTCGCAGAGAAGACATGAGAAGAGGCAAGATGTAGGATCATTATATCGCAACGTACAAAACTCGCGAGGATAATAAACAACGAAGACGCGAAGGAGTCGTAAGGAATCAAAAGCAATGACGCATTGGATGACGACAGGAAGATGTGAAGTCTGGCGAGGGTTAAGGAGTGTCGCGAGTATGAATACTTGTACATTCGCGACACTTCGCGAGACACTCCCGAAAATAAAGGACAGCCTAGCTGTCATTCACTATGTACTTGCCCTATATAAAGGGATGAGTAAGTCTCTGTTGTAAGGAGGCTTTTGGAATTGAAAAATAAGTCATTAGGAGAGAGAAACTTGGAGAGTGATTGTTATTTCTTAAGTACAATTCTGTTTTCTGTGTAAACTTGAAGAAGATAATTAATAAACATTCTTGGTTATTCATCTTTCAATGAATTAGTTAAGTGAATTATAGTGAGGGGTGTATTGTAGGATTTCCTGCAACTACACTCCTCTTTAGTTTTCCACAATGTGGGACTAAAGGCTCCACTTCATTCACCCAAAAATGAGTGAGTATCCTTAGACCCTTCGGTCATTAGATCAAACCATACCAAGACCATAAAACCTTTTAATTTAAAACTCATTTTCTTCGACATTTTTAAGTTTGCATCTTAAGCGCCTAAAAAAAGTAGTGGCAATCCTTTTTTTTTTTTTTTTTTCTTTTCTGGACAATAACAATATCTAGAACTGTAGATGCATGATGTTGATTTCTAATTGTTGGAGTTGGGATAGAAGCGATTCAACGAAATGAACTCCATCACATGCAACACCTATTTCCTCATTAAAGCTTATGAATTTTCTAAAAATGCTTTCTCTGACGGCGGTTTCGGGGCCATTTGTACGGTTAAGAACTTTTAGACTCTTGTGTTTAGAATCGTATGGCAACCGATTTGTAATTCTAAGTTGATGCATTTACTAAGGTGTAGAAATATCCACGAATCCCAAATGCTTGTAAATCGGCAGAAACAAAGAGACAAGCATTACCACAAACATCTACATCGGTGTACATATCATTTATTGATAGGATAAGATAAGTATTCGATAGTATGTAATTGGGTCATACAGAGATGATTGCGGCGCAGATTATAATTAGACTTGTGGATTAACGAAGATGGTATGTAGCCACCATCAACAACCAGATCATGGCCAGTAATGAAGGCGAGTCATCTCAAGCCAAGAACAACACAAAGATTAGCAACATGATTTGCCTTCAAAGCTAACCCGTCGCCTCCTAAAGCACATGAACTCGAGGAACCTCTTCTCGACGCCCTCGATCGGTACCATAAGCTTGGCAGGTCATCGGAGTTCCTAGAGCTGATGGTGATACACAATTCACTCTGTATTAGGAGATAAGATATTTGTATATATACTAGGTATCACCGGGGCCTTACGGCCCCGACTCAACCTTTCATATCGGTATGTTGACATATATTTTTAGCTATTGAGTATAAGTGTTTTTTATTATGGAGATCATCTTTTGTCTCTACAGTTTACGTCGTTTACTTTTACATTTTCAACAATAGTAGACCTTAGTCCATAAACTTTGCAGGGAAGATTCGTACCATGTTATTCACTTCCTGTACCCTTATTTACTATAAGAAACTAATATGGAAAACTTACAACTTTTAAAACAACAACATGTTAATGTGAATATTTTCTAATAGTTATATCAAGTTTTTAGTGGGTTATATAGACCTAATCTGGACCTACTAATATATCTATTAAAACAAAATGTAGAAGGAAGGCACCAAAGATGTAATTCGCATTTTTTTTTTTTGTATTATTTTTACTACTATAAATACTTCATGCATCTAAATCTTTAGAATTTTTGAAGGTATGTGACACTTATACACCCACATATCTTTTTATTAATTTAAGTGGTTTTTCAAATAAGTAATTATATCATATAGTTTCAAGATCATTTAACACCTATCACGGTAAAATAAGGTAGGAAGACATTATGATGGATGATCACCAATTAATTAACGCAAAATTGTTGATGGGTGAAAACTACTCCTGCAGAATTTGGTAATTTGGGGTGTGGATGAGGAATGAATCTAAACCTTCAACAAATGCATGCGCGGTGAGTGCTTGTAGATTCGAGAGATCAATCGTGCAAGTCCGGCCTAAACCAAGAAATGGCCGTTCCGGACTTGTTTTGGTCACAAAGTGAAGGAGATGGGGTTGATCTTAGGGAGGGAAGCGAAGAAGGTGTTGAGATTGTGAAGGTGTTGGCTTGCTTATGACTTGTATGAGAAAGATGAGCAAGCTTACGGTTGATGCAAGGAGCTCACGAGTGTTTGAATACGGTTTGTATTAACACTTGGTTTTCATTGCCCGAACTTGTGTTGTTCTCCGTTATTCCTTGTTGTTGGAAAATAGGGCGGAGAACCTATTTATACAAGTCATTGAGCCTCATTCACGTTTCTCGTGGGAAGTGGAGGTAGTGGAATGATGGAGTAGTGGAGTTGTGTGTCGGTAACACACGACCAGTCTTGCCCACTTTTCTGTTCATCTCTAACCGTCCATGACTTCCTAACACGTTCTTGTGATGGCGCGTTGCACGCCGCACGCCGTAAACCGCTGGACCAATACCCAAGTATGTATCCCCGTTTGTGACATGATTGATGTCCGGAATGTGGATCGTGGATCCACGAAAGATAGCATGTAATCTTTGAATTGAATAACTGCGTTATTCGGAAAGTCGATACTTGTGAAGTATCGTGTGTATTTTATGCGTATGCGCATTACGGTGTGGTAAAGTGATGGGTAATGGCTGCTCACTAACCAAATAACTCCCGACTGTGGTTGTATAACCAAGCTGGTGAGGTCGGACGGATGAGATGATGTTTGAGACACTCATCTGCGACCATTGATGAAATTAGGGTTTTAAAAGAGGTGCGCAAGCATCACTCTTCACTTGGTCGAAACCAAGCATGAGAAGGGTTTTGAAGAGGACCGACCAGGGTATGTGTGTAGACAACACGCGGTGTGCACGTCCATACTTCACTTTCCCAAGAAGGCGCGATCTAGGCCACTCAATTTGACCGGTAAAGTTGAGTGGTTGAGATCGATTTGCGATAGGAGTTTGATGCCGCAAGGAGTCACGCACCATACCCTTTTCTGGCGTGTTTTCCAAGATGACTTGACTTGGTCGGTTTTGGCCGGTTGGTTTGGTGTGAAGATGGTAGGCTGATGTTCACGCCCATGTCTCACCGTCCCATGAAAACGTGATCTAAGCCACCCAATTCGTCCGGGGTGAAGTTGAGTGGTCGAGATCGATTTGCAATTTGGGAAGTGTAACCACGCATGTTTGAGCGGGCGTTTTGGATTGGCGGGCATGATATGCCTTGGCCGACCGCATGAGGAGGTAGATGGGCTCATGGTGGTCATCTTTGGTATGACCGAACCTTGCTCAATCTAATCTGTGACCCTCCATTCGTCTTAGGAGAAGATGGACGCGCGCGATGGCTTGAACCCTAATTTTGGGTTTCAAAGCCGCGCGACCATGCTCTTTTCAAGGTGACGAATTTGTTGTAACCAATCATGGTTGGTTTTGACCGATTGGTCAAGTGTGTAGGCGGTCACATGGTGATTGTGTCGACATGCTCGGGCCCTTTGAGTCTACATCTACACCCTCCATCTATACCTGCGAAGATGGATGGTTGAGACCGTTTTGCGGCACATGTAATATGCCGCAAACCCTAATTTAGGGTTTCCCGTCCATAATGCTTGGTATGGACGGTTCTTTGGCAAGCGAAGGCCAATGGTCGACCATGCGGGGTCGGCCGTGTGTATTCCATACCTGCTTGGGGGTGATAGAATTGATCTGGGGGTCGTCCAATCATGCTTGTGGAGTTGGATGACTGCGATTAGATCATATCCGATCCTGATATGGTCGAGTCTTAGGATGCTCAATCGGGCTAGTATAACACACCGAGAGGGGCTCAATCGGGCTAGTATAACACACCGAGAATCGCTGTGTACGGGTATTTCGTACATGGTTTCATTATAGTGTTTGGAGGTTCGTGTTACTCAGTAAGAGTAACACTCGGTCGTCATGCCACACCGATAATGATCCATTATGGTGCTTGGAGGTTCGTGTTACTCTGTAAGAGTAACACTCGGTCGTCATGCCACACCGATAATGAGTACGGGAAATACAAGGCCGATATGAAATTCACAGAAGGGATTGTTGCTACATGCTCCAACCCGGAGGAATTTCATGTATTCTGAGAATGGGATTGTTGCTACATGCTCCATTCTTGGTGAATTAAGTGAGGAGTATCCGTCACTTATAAACGGCTTTATCTCTTATAAGATGTCGCCGCATGATTTTCTCGGGTTTTTACAAATTTAACCTTAAACGAAAATCCACCATCAACATTAAGTCCTCTCGCCTAGCACATAATGGTTACACTATTGTGTGGTAGGCATGAGATGGTGACATACGAAATGACCAAGCTAGAGTGAATACATATTTAGGATAGTTTCACATTGTCGGCGTTTCCTGGAACTGGTTGGTCTTGATTAAGGATGCGAAGGAAGCAGGACTTGATCCGGTGAGTCGCTTTGGTTCCTCTTGTACATGTATGAGCTCGGCCGCTCCTTGGTGTGTACTTCTTTCATCACATACGGCTTTCCTCAGGTATATCCGATAAGCCTCGTCGATTGTTATCCCGAATTAGCAGCCTTCATAGGTGGTAAGTAAAGACTTCTTTTCCTTCTGGGATTCCGTCGACTTGTGAGATTATAAAGAATCATCTCACGTGGTCGTTTATTCCATATCTCGAATCTTTGCTCGATTTTCTCGATTAAGCGATCGATAGTTTTGATGATCCTCTCTCTTTTTTTTTTTTTTTTTTTGTGTGCTCATAACCTCTTCTTCTCTGCAGATTATCATGGAAGCGGTAGACGCTCATTCTGTTGCTTCCCCAGAAAGAAGTTTTGAAGTTGACAAGCCTGAAAACCATGCGCATGGAGAAGTAATGGCTAAGATCGATCTTCCTCTTCGCGAAGTCGGCCGTGCTATTGACCGGTTGTCAATCCGTCAAATATAATTTCACTTTCTTACGCACTAAATTTAAATGAAGCACAAGGTAAGGAAGAGTTCGTATCCACAGAGAGGCGTTTGTTGTTATGTAAATTTCAGTTTCTAAAATAACCCAAGGTATGTTTGTTGTTTAAGAAATAAAAGTAGTTGAAAGCAAAGTAAATAGTTTGAGAAATCAATAAGGAGAAGATATTGGTCAAGGGATAGTATCATTCATCAAACATGTATTTTCATCAATGATTAGAATTGGTATTTTAATCTCGTATTTATTAAAAGTCCTAGAGATATCTTGAAAGCAAGTATAATCGTTAATTTCTCAAGTTCATCACAACCACATTAAAAGATGCATATGTGAATTCTACCTAAAGCAACCTAAAGTGTAAAAGCACAATTAAGTTTAACTCCTAAGAGCATTAAGTTTTATGGAATAAGACTCATCAATGCAATTGAATGTGTAAAAGCAAAGACGTTTTAACAAAAGTTATGACTCACTTGTGACTAGTAGGATGTATCACTACAAGCACTAACCACAATTATGCTACTTAGAATCAAGGATAAACAACTTTTTCGTATTGAAAACCCTAATATAGCTTTAGAGATGAACACAAGTTCAATTGATTCCACTCAACCTAACAAGTTTTCAAATCTTATGACAATATTAATCATGTGAATCACAAACAATAATTGAACGATAAACAAGAGACAAAACTAATTCATTGAATCAAAAGCATGTTGAGAAATCAACTTTTATCCCATAACCAATAAGATGTTTAGCTACTCATAGCTATGGAGTTCATCATCATCAATATTCAATAATAAAACAAGGAAGAAGAAGAACAAAACCAAACCCTAGAAGTGTAAACAAAAGTGGCTCTCCAAAAATTCCAAGCAAAAAAATATTAGATCTGATGATTTCCAAAAATTGTAGAATTCCTCTTTTTATAGCCTTTCTCTCCTTCCAAAACTAAGTTTTGTCTTCAAAGTCCATTAGATGTAAATCCACCAAGCCCACGAGAGAGAGAAACCCATGTAGAAAATATGTCCAAAAAGGCGTCGCCGAAAACTGGGATTGTGGCGGAAATCGGCGGAAAGTCGTGGAATCGCTCCGGTGACCGGCAAAGTCCGCCCGGTCACCGGGTCAACGGGTTGAATCGGTCGGGTCAACGATTTGGAACGGTCAGCTCTGAGTTGGATCAGTCAGGGTCCGAGTTGTCAGATGAGTCAGGATCACTTGTCAGATCTTAGCAAGGCTGAATGACTTTAGCCTAGGTTACTTGCACAGCCTAACCTGTGTATAGCAATCATTGTGCTGCAAATTTCTTGACCAAGATGGCCATACTCCACCGCATGCCTTCCAAATTCAATTTCACCACTCAATGTCTCGGCCCTCAAGCCATATTTTTACTTGCTCATAGTTCAATCTCCATCCTGCAAATAATCCATTCCCTGCCTTAATAATCCATCACCAGACCCAAAGACAGCTACGTGCTCTTGCCACTCCACCACCGTGTCAAACCCGCAACCCGCAACACAGTCTCAAACCGAGCCTCAGTAACATCGTTGTCAAAGACATTTCAGAGCCATAATACCCTAATTGCAGCTCATTCAAATCCTCAAGACACTCTCAACCCAATGGCAATCACCGAGCCATCCGCTCGCCATTACTTCACCAAATCCAAATGCTACCCGCTAACCACTACCAGTCCTCAACTCAAGTCCATGCCACCGTACCTAGCCTTGCTACTCCACATTCCGTTGCCCAACAACTTGTATCCACTGCCCTGCAAAGCAGCTCCAAATATCACCCCGACTCCTTGCCTTGTCACAATTGCCACCATGAGCATCTGTAACTCAGTTGCAAACACCCAGCCACCATTTAGTGCACTAATCCTATTACTTCACTGAGACACAAAACAGACCAAACTCCCTGTTAACCAGCCTGCCTCTCTCTAGCAATCCAACACCAACTCCACTGGACTGCAGCTTCATAGTGCAGCTCCCTGTAGCTTCAATAGCAGCTCAGGCCAACAATGACTCTCAGCTCCACCAGTTTTCTCAGGCCTCTTCTCAATTGCTACCTGAATCCCAGCTCAGGCTCCAACATTTCCATTCTGCCCAAGCTTTAAGTGCCAACACCAGCACCCTTCTCAGTCCATAGCTCCTAGTGCAGCTGCAATCTTTCCTTGAGCCAACAACAACACCACAGTTGCCTTCATTCCAGCCATGAAGCACCTCTGCCATCATCACCAGCTCCATCTACTTCAATCAGCCAACCACCCGCAAAAACCATCGAGCACAAGCTCCACGGCCACCACTTTGAAGCATAACCATCTCCATTTCAAGTCACCACCGGCTCATTGCTTCCCTTACACCCGCAAAACCAGCTCCGCTAATTCATCCAACTACAAACTCAAATGCAACAACATCCTTCCTCGAACTTCTCTTGACTCAACTCGAGCCAACTCCAACAGACCATTTCAAACACGTAATCACCATTGCAACCACGGCCTCATCCCCTCGTAATGAGCACACAAAGACCAAAGACAGCCAAGCTGCCCTGTAACCTGCTACATTCCCTGCATCCGGTTTGAACCACTTGCTCAACTTCAATGAGATATCAATTGCAGCCCCTAAACATACATCTAAGCTGTGAATTGCTCAAGCATTTGTAGACCCCTTCTGAGCTTCATCTTATCAATCTAAAGTCCTCCATTTCACCCAGCAACAACTCAGTCCTTGCCACTGCGATCCATCACTTCCACCTGAGAATACCATGACCATCCGAGACAATTCGACCCCTATTTCTTGAGCTCATTCTCTGGATCTGAAGCCTCAATGCCTTCTCTCTTCAACAGCAGTGGCTCACTAACATCATCTTCTTCTCCATCTGGTTCTCATCATCTCTTCCTGTTACAAACCCCTGAATTCGATTCGATCTTCGAACCGTAACAACACTGAAATCGTCTCAAATCGACAGCAGATTCGTCACTTTCACCGTCTCAATTTCAGATGGAAATCAACTCTGATTCCACCAACCACAAACCCTAACTCCTTCTCAATCTCTTGAACTGCTTGAGAAACGCACCCTGAATTCTAACACCAGATCCCCTTTCTGAAATCCATCTCAAAATCTATCAGTACCACCATCTCGTCTTCCCTCAAATCTCTTGAGAACAGCCATCGTCAACCCCTGGTTTTCTTTCCTCATCTCGATTTCTCTCTTGAATACAATGCTACAGATTTCACTCTCCTCTCGAGTTTTAAAAAAACGATAATGATTGAGAATTAAATTTCTCTGAAATTTTGGTTCTGCTGTAAGAAAATGGTGGTGGATATAGCCACCCAGGACTAGCAGATAAGGGGTACCCGGCTGGTAGCCCCTTAACATTTGCTGGCTGCCATTTAACACCTCTCCAAAGAAAGTTGTCCCTTAACCTTGGGTCAGCTCCATATATCCCTTGCCTGTGAGATGACACTTTCGCCCTTTGGCTCAATTTGGATAATTTCTTCTTCTTTTCCTCCGTGTGACTCCATTGCACCTATAAAACTCAAAAGCAAACATAAGATACATAATTCACACGAAAAATAGCAAAGAAAGCATAAACTCTATATAGTAAATATGGTGTATTCTACACCTATCAGATTCCCCCACACTTAGACTTTGCTTGTCCTCGAGCAAATCAAACAAAACAATAAAATACAACAACTCCGTGTCGTCGAGGCTACGGTCACTTTTAGCATAAATAACAAGCCTTTAAACCCCTAGGTGTCCCTAGTGGACGAGTTATAGTCTCGTGAAGGTTTACTAGAGATATACCTACAAAACCTATATTCCAAACTCCGTCTATTCGTGACAAATCAATGAATGAATCCAAAATGACTACAGGAGGAGGTACCTTGCAAATTCAATTCAATTATTAGTAAATAAACTCTATTTAGATAGTTGAACAAGCCACAATACTCGGAAACTAACAACCACAATCACAATGAAAAGATTAAGAAGATGGATAAAGATGTAGACGTTGGCGAATATTCACAAGTGTTCGATGTTTCCCATATCTGTCTGAAGGTCACTGCTAAGATGAACCTAATCCTATTGGATTGAGCTACTTAGTGCTGAATGCTACATCAACTCACTGGCATATACAAGGGAACCAGAAGTGACTTTATTCAACACAATAATAATTATATTTTTTTTTTTTATATGATTGGATCAAACTGGATCCAATTTTTTAGACGGCATGATTAGATCTTTTGGATCCAAGCGCATGCTTCTTGTCAGCAAGTACATGATAGTTGCCTTGGATCCTGCATTCCACGCTTGTTTAGGCGACGGAGACAGGGACTACGTTTCACACATACTGCTATTCCCAAGTGTCTTTTTATTCCGTTTTGGTCTAATTGATCGGTCTTTTTTTTTTTTTTTTTATTTTTTTTTTTTTTTTTTTTTTTTTTTGTTTTTTTTTTTTTTTTTTCAATTTTTTTTTCTTTTTTCTAGTAACTCAACCACTCTATTTCATCCTAGCAGTAATAACACGTCGATGTTTAGTGACCCACCAAAGCACTTAGAGAACAATAGATAAATATGGAAAAATAAAAATAGAACGTGATATGGTGATATTCCGAGATATGGTAACAACTATCATGTTAATTATGATTTCGAGCTATGTTCGTCCCTTTTTAGTTAATTGGTTCCTCAACTCCTGCATTCAAAATGGTTCCATCCACTAATGGTGTCATCCTAAAGGCACAAGTTCTAGATTTCGGAGTTCAAAAAGCATAATTTTTTCTTGGTTTTTTCTATTTTTCTGATTTTTTTTTTTTTTTTTTAAAAGGCATAAAACAAACTAAAACATATAAATGCTCCCCACACTTAAACTTTACATTGTCCTCAATGTAAAATTGAATCGTCCAAAGAAAGTTCAAGGTGGGAAATTCCGCAAATAATATAAAGATAAAAGCAAATACATAAAAGTAAAAAGATAAGGATAAAGATACAAAACCGGTGGGTTGCCTCCCACTTAGCGCTTGTTTTAAAGTCGACGGCCCGACGTACTCCTTGTTCGCTAAGACTCCTCCGGAGGAGCATTTCCACAAGGTTAACTCCTTCCACGATTTCCGAAGAGAAGTTCTCATAATATGGTTTCAACGGTGCCCATTCACTTTAAGTTCATTACCCGTAGCTAAACTACGAATTTCCACCGCACCATGAGAAAACACATTAGTCACAATAAAAGGTCCAATCCAACGTGACCTTAATTTACCCGAAATAATTGCAAACGAGAATTAAACAAAAGCACTTTCTGCCCTATGCAAAATTGTTTCTTAGAAATCATATTATCATGAAAAGCTTTCGCTTTTTCCTTATAAATCCGTGAGCTTTCAAATGCATCATTACGAATCTCCTCCAACTCTTGAAGTTGTAACTTCCTTTGCTTTCCAAAGCACCATCCAACTCCATGTTGCATTGCTTAATAGCCCAAAACGCTTTATGCTCAATTTCTACGGGTAAGTGACAAGGTTTACCATAAACAAGCCTAAAAGGAGACATCCCAATAGGTGTTTTATATGCGGTTCTATACGCCCACAAAGCATCATTAAGTCGCATGCTCCAATCTTTCCTTGTTGGGTTCACCGTCTTTTCAAGAATTGATTTCACCTCTCGGTTGGAAACTTCGGCTTGTCCATTTGTTTGCGGATGGTAGGAAGTTGCAATCCTATGCGACACATTGTACTTCCTTAACAAGCTTTGCAAGAACTCGTTTTTGAAGTGTGAACCTCCATCGCTAATTATAGCCCTTGGAATTCCAAACCTAGCAAATATATTAGCTTGCACAAAATCTGAAACAACTTTAGAATCATTAGTTGGGGCGGCCTTAGCTTCCACCCATTTCGAGACATAATCCACAGCAAGCAAAATATAATAATTTCCATTAGAATTGACAAAAGGCCCCATAAAATCAATTCCCCAAACATCAAAAACCTCCACAAATTGAATAATAGTTTGCGGCATTTGATTTCGAGCACCTAGATTGCCGGTTCTTTGACACCTATCACATGTGATACAAAATGCATGTGCATCCTTAAACAAAGTTGGCCAAAAGAAACCACATTCTAATACCTTAAGAGCGGTTCTCTTACTCCCAAAATGTCCTCCACAAGCATATGAGTGGCAAAAAGACAAGATAGAGTTAAATTCAATTTCGGGAACACACCTACGTATTACTTGGTCACTACAATGTTTCCATAAGTATGGATCATCCCATATGTATTGGTTTGCTATCTTCTTAAGTTTGTCCCTCTCAAAGACGAGACAAGTTCTTTGGGATTTGTTTAGACACTAAGTAATTAACAATATCAGCGTACCATGGTTCTCCAAAGGCAATGGAGAATAGTTGCTCGTCCGGGAAACTCTCACGCAACGGGATAGTCTCCTTGTCCACAGCAAGTCGGCTCAAATGATCCGCAACGGTGTTCTCAATTCCTTTCTTGTCTTTGATCTCAATATCAAACTCTTGCAAGAGTAAAATCCATCGTATGAGCCTCGGTTTCGCCTCTTTCTTTGTAAGCAAGTATCTAAGCGCTGCATGATCGGAAAAACAACAACTTTTGTACCAATTAGATAAGAGCGAAACTTTTCTAAAGCAAAAACAATGGCTAATAACTCCTTTTCAGTGGTTGTGTAGTTTTGTTGAGCCTCATTTAACGTTCTAGAGGCATAATAGATAGCATGAGGAAGCCTCCCCACACGTTGCCCAAGCACCGCACCAACCGCATAATCACTAGCATCACACATGAGTTCAAACGGCTTACTCCAATCCGGTGGTTTAATGATAGGGCTGAAATCAAAAGTTCTTTCAAACGATTGAATGCCTCCACACATTTCTCATCAAAGTTAAAAACCACATCTTTTTGCAATAAGTTACAAAGTGGTGATGCTATCTTGGAAAATCCTTGATGAACCTACGATAAAAACCTCGCATGACCAAGAAAAGAACGAATCTCCCTCACCGTAGTGGGAGGGGTTAGAGCACGAATAAGGTCTATCTTAGATTTATCAACTTCCAAACCTTTAGAAGATATTATATGGCCTAAAACTATGCCATGAGTTACCATGAAATGGCACTTCTCCCAATTTAGCACAAGATTTGTTTCAACACATCGTTCAAGGATTAGAGACAAATTATTCAAGCAAAGGTCAAAAGAATCGCCAAAGACACTAAAGTCATCCATGAACACTTCGATGATGTTTTCAACATATTCCGAAAAGATACTCACCATACACCTTTGAAAAGTAGCCGGAGCATTGCATAAGCCAAAAGGCATCCTTCTATAAGCAAAAGTACCGAAAGGACAAGTGAAAGTGGTTTTCTCTTGGTCCTCCCGGTCTGCTATCACAATCTGATTATAACCTCGAATAGCCATCAAGAAAGCAATAGTAAGAGTGTCCACTAAACGTTCAAGCATTTGATCAATAAAAGGTAAAGGAAAGTGATCTTTTCTAGTGGTGGCATTCAATTTTCTATAATCAATACAAACCCTCCAACCGGTTTGCACACGAGTTGGGACAAGTTCATTCTTATCATTCTCCACCACCGTCACACCCGATTTCTTTGGTACCAACTTGTACCGGGCTTACCCACTTGCTATCGGATATGGGGTAGATAACACCCACTTCCAAAAGCTTGAGTATCTCCTTTTTCACAACTTCCATCATGGGAGGATTCAAACGACGTTGCGCTTCCCTAGTAGGCTTTGCATCATCCTCCAAACGAATTTTGTGCATACAAACGGCGGGGCTAATACCCTTGATATCGGCAATTGTCCATCCTATGGCCGTCTTGTACTTCCTTAGCACCCGTAGAAGTTTTTGCTCTGTAATTCATTAAGCTTGTTAGAAACAATCACCGGTAACTCTTCATTATCACCCAAGTACAAGTACTTAAGGTGACTTGGAAGAGGTTTCAATTCTAAAATCGGAGATTTAATAATAGAAGGTACAAGCTTTTCATTATTGCATGGTAAAGAAATAAAAGAGATATTATGAGTTTTTGGGCATTCTTGTAGTGAATTAAGATCACCAAGAGCTTCTTGACTTCATTACTACACTCTACACCATTATCTATGGATGTAGTTAACACGGTTTCCAAAGCATCATCACCATTCAACTCAAACATTTGTTGTGCCAATGAATCCATCACATCAATGGAGAAACAAGAGTGGACATCGCTAGGATATCTCATCGTCTCGAAAATGTTGAAACGTATTATTTCTCCATCAAACTCCATAGTTAGCATTCCCTTATCCACATCAATTATGGTTTTCGCCGTTTTCATGAAGGGACGCCCAAGAAACAATGGAAGAGATGAGTCCGGTGCACCTTCATCCATCTCTAACACATAAAAGTCCGCAGAAATACAAGTTGATTAACCCGCACAAGAACATCCTCAACAATACCCATTGGGTAAACATTAGAAGCGATCGGCTAATTGCAATACAATTTCAGCCTTTTTAAGAGGACCAAGATCAAGTGAATTATACATAGACGCAGGCATAACATTAACTAAGCACCTAAGTCCAACATAGCTTTGTTAAAAGTTGTGTTACCAATTTTGTGGGGAATGTCGAAACTACTAGGATCCTTGCACTTAAGTGGGAGTTTGTGTTGTAAGATTGTCGGAAGCATTCTCCCCCACACTAAGCACTTCATTACCTTTGAGCCTTTGTTTGTTGGTACACAAGTCCTTCAACACCTTTGCATATTTTGGAACTTGCTTGATAGCATCAATGAGTGGTATGTTCACATGTGAATCTTTTTAAGAACGTCTAAAATCTCCTTTTCTAATTCCGCCTTCTTAGAACTTGCAAATCTGCGAGGAAAAGGTAGAGGAGGAACATAAGTAGAAACCGGAGTTTTAGAGTTAGGAATAGGTACCTCGAGAAGTTTGGGGAGAATCCTCGACTTTCTCCTCCAAAACAGTTCCTTTGGTGTCTCCACCTTGCCCGAATCAAAGAACCGGGTTGCACAAGTTGTGTACCGCTTCTCAACGTAATGGCATTGACACCCTCTTTTGGGTTGATAGGTTGAGAAGGAAGTCTCCCACTATTTTGTGCCTTTAAATTGTTGATATCAACCGCCATGGAGCCCATTTGTGTTTGCAACTCCTTAATAGCACTCTTAGTCTCTTGTTGACTTTCCTTGAACATGGTAGAAATACCTTGCATAAAAGTTTGAAGCTTTGCATCAATATCAGCACCTTGATTTTGCATTGATTGTTGTGTTTGAGGTTGTTGAAATTGTTGTTGGAATTGTTGTTGTTGAGGTTGAAATCCACTTGAAGAGTTGAAAGTAGGTTGTTGAACCGCTCCTTGTTTGTTGGCATAGCTAAAATTGGGGTGATCTCTCCATCCCGGATTGTAAGTGTTTGGAGTAGGGATCATATCGTCTTTGTTGATTTGGAAAAATCGCATTAGCTTGCTCGTCCTCATAAGAGTGAGAGGAACTTGGTATCACCGCGGCTGCAACTTGTTGCATCATTGCCGACATGTTACCCATTTGTTGACGAAGTTCCTCCACCTCGCTTACTTCACTCACCCTTCTTAGAATCACATCCGAACCACGACTTAAGAATTGTTGTGAGTTCGCTGCCATGTTCTCAATCAACTCTCTAGCTTGAGCCACCGTCTTGTTCACTAGTGCACCACCACCCGCATGCGTCAAGAAGATTCCTATCACTTGATTGGAGCCCTTCATAGAAGTATTGGATAATCATCGCATCACTGAATTGGTGGTGAGGACAGCTTCCAACCAATCTCTTGTATCGTTCCCAACATTCATATAAAGATTCTCCCACGTTTTGCTTCATCCCGCAAATCTCCTTGCGAATTTGAGTAGCCTTAGATGCAGGAAAATATCTCTCCAAGAATAGTTTCTTCACCCCATTCCATGTTGTGACACTTATGAGGTAGATAATATAACCAATCCTTAGCACTGTCCATTAGAGAGAAACGGAACACTTTCAACATCGCACCATCCGCCTCAACATCCGCTGGAAGCATCGCCGTGACAATGGTGTGGAAGTCCATAAGATGTTTGTTTGGATCTTCATTCACCATGCCATGGAACTTTGGTAATTCTCTCAGCAACCCCGGCTTAATCTCAAAAGTAGAGTTTGTTTGAATACAACCCCCGTTGTGTATCAAGCTTGTGAGAAGCCAAGTCCTTGAGTGAACGATTTGCATCACCCATTGTTAATTCAACTTGTGGTACGTCTACGATTGGAACCTCTTGTTCTCCTAGTATGTGTAGCTCTTCGTCCACCTCTAACTCGTGCTCGTCCGTTGCGCCTTGACTTGGTTGAAGTATTGTGCCTCTTCGAGTAGCGATCCCGCACCTTGGATAATTCCAATCTTTAGTAGCCGTGGATCGAGGCACCGAAAACAATTCTAGCAACCAAGTGAGAACCAAGACGACAAACAAAAAGCAAAGATAAAAGCGAGAAATTGTAAAAAGAAACTAAAAACTCAATAACAAGCCGTGTGCCTCCCAGCAGCGGCGCCAAAATTTGATCGGTTGTCGGCCGAAAATATAATTTCACTTTCTTACGCACTAAATTTAAATGAAGCACAAGGTAAGGAAGAGTTCGTATCCACAGAGAGGCGTTTGTTGTTATGTAAATTTCAGTTTCTAAAATAACCCAAGGTATGTTTGTTGTTTAAGAAATAAAAGTAGTTGAAAGCAAAGTAAATAGTTTGAGAAATCAATAATGGAGAAGATATTGGTCAAGGGATTATCATTCAACAAACATGTATTTTCATCAATGATTAGAATTGGTATTTTAATCTCGTATTTATTAAAAGTCCTAGGATATCTTGAAAGCAAGTATAATCTATTAATTTCTGTTTTCATCACAACCACATTAAAAGATGCATATGTGAATTCTACCTAAAGCAACCTAAAGTGTAAAGCGCTAATTAAGTTTAACTCCTAAGAGCATTAAGTTTTATGGAATAAGACTCATCAATGCAAACGAATGTGTAAAAGCACTAAACGTTTTAACAAAAGTTATGACTCACTTGTGACTAGTAGGATGTATCACTACAAGCACTAACCACAATTATGCTACTTAGAATCAAGGATAAACAACTTTTTCTTGATTGAAAACCCTAATATAGCTTTAGAGATGAACACAAGTTCAATTGATGGCGGACTCAACCTAACAAGTTTTCAAATCTTATGACACTATTAATTGTGAATCACAAACAATAATTGAACGATAAACAAGAGACAAAACTAATTCATGAATCAAAAGCATGTTGAGAAATCAACTTTTATCCCATAACCAATAAGATGTTTAGCTACTCATAGCTATGGAGTTCATCATCATCAATATTCAATAATAAAACAAGGAAGAAGAAGAACAAAACCAAACCCTAGAAGTGTAAACAAAAGTGGCTCTCCAAAAATTCCAAGCAAAAAAATATGAGATATGATGCTTTCCAAAAATTGTAGAATTCCTCTTTTTATAGCCTTTCTCTCCTTCCAAAACTAAGTTTTGTCTTCAAAGTCCATTAGATGTAAATCCACCAAGTCCACAAGAGAGAGAAACCCATGTAGAAAATATGTCCAAAAAGGCGTCGCCGGAAAATCGGGATTGTGGCGGAAATCGGCGGAAAGTCGCCGGAAATCGGCTCGGTGACCGGCAAAGTCCGCCCCGGCCACCGGTCAACGGTTGAATCGGTCGGGTCAACGATTTGGAACGGTCGGCTCCGAGTTGGATCAGTCAGGGTCCGAGTTGTCAGATGAGTCAGGATCACTTGTCAGATCTTAGCAAGGCTGAATGACTTTAGCCTAGGTTACTTGCACAGCCTAACCTGTGTATAGCAATCATTGTGCTGCAAATTTCTTCAGCCAAGATGGCCATACTCCACTGCAGCTTCCAAATTCAATTTCACCAGCTCAATGTCTCAGCCCTCAAGCCATATTTTTACTTGCTCATAGTTCAATCTCCATCCCGCAAATAATCCATTCCCGCCTTAATAATCCATCACGGACCAAGATGACGGCTACGTGCTCTTGCCACTCCACCACCTGTGTCAAACCCGCAACCCGCAACACGAGTCTCAAACCGAGCCAGAACATCCGTTGTCACAGCAGCATTTAGCCATAATACCCTAACCGCAGCTCATTCAAATCCTCAAGACACTCTCAACCCAATGGCAATCACCGAGCCATCACCGCCGCCATTACTTCACCAAATCCAAATGCTACTCGCTAACCACTACCAGCCTCAACTCAAGTCCATGACGTACCTAGCCTTGCTACTATACATTCCGTCAGCCAACAACTTGTATCCACTGCCCTGCAAAGCAGCTCCAAATATCACCCCGACTCCTTGCCTTGTCACAATTGCCACCATGAGCATCTGTAACTCAGTTGCAAACACCCAGCCACCATTTAGTGCACTAATCCTATTACTTCACTGAGACACAAAAATGACCAAACTCCCGTTAACCAGCACCGCCTCTCTCTAGCAATCCAACACCAACTCCACTGGATTGCAGACTTCATAGTGCGGCTCGTAGCTTCAATAGCAGCTCAGGCCAACAATGACTCTCAGCTCCACCAGTCTTCTCAGGCCTCTTCTCAATTGCTACCTGAATCCCAGCTCAGGCTCCAACATTTCCATTCTGCCCAAGCTTTAAGTGCCAACACCAGCACTGCAATCCTTCTCAGTCCATAGCTCCTAGTGCAGCTGCAATCTTTCCTTGAGCCAACAACAACACCACAGTTGCCTTCATTCCACCCATGAAGCACCTCTCGCCATCATCACCACTCCATCTACTTCAATCAGCCCAACCACTCGCAAAACCATTCGAGCACGACTCACGGCCACCACTTTGAAGCATAACCATCTCCGGTTCAAGTCACCACGGCTCATCGCTTCCCTTACACCGCAAAACCAGCTCGCTAATTCATCCAACTACGGCTCAAATGCAACAACATCCTTCCCGAACTTCTCTTGACTCAACTCTGAGCCAACTCCAACAGACCATTTCAATACAGAATCACCATTGCAACCACAGCCTCATCCC
Organism: Papaver armeniacum; assembly: GCA_023531295.1. NCBI lineage: Eukaryota > Viridiplantae > Streptophyta > Magnoliopsida > Ranunculales > Papaveraceae > Papaver > Papaver armeniacum. The sequence continues at coordinate 102,295 of JAJJWW010006772.1, forward strand.
TGTAATGAGCACACAGCACCAGCACAGCCAAGCTGCCCTGTAACCTGCTACATTCCCTGCATCCAGCTGAACCAGCTTGCTCAACTTCAACAGATATCAATTGCAGCCCCTAAACATACATCTAAGCTGTGAATTGCTCAAGCATTTGTAGACCCCTTCTGAGCTTCATCTTATCAATCTAAAGTCCTCCATTTCACCCAGCAACAACTCAGTCCTTGCCACTGCGATCCATCACTTCCACCTGAGAATACCATGACCATCTGAGACAATTCGACCCCTATTTCTTGAGCTCATTCTCTGGATCTGAAGCCTCAATGCCTTCTCTCTTCAACAGCAGTGGCTCACTAACATCATCTTCTTCTCCATCCTGGTTCTCATCATCTCTTCTGTTACAAACCCCGAATTCGATTCGATCTTCGAACCGTAATAACACGAAATCGTCTCAAATCGACAGCAGATTCGTCACTTTCACCGTCTCAATTTCAGATGGAAATCAACTCTGATTCCACCAACCACAAACCCTAACTCCTTCTCAATCTCTTGAACTGCTTGAGAAACGCACCCTGAATTCTAACACCAGATCCCCTTTCGAAATCCATCTCAAAATCTATCGGTACCACCATCTCGTCTTCCCTCAAATCTCTTGAGAGAAAAACCATCGTCAACCCCCGGTTTTCTTTCCTCATCTCGATTTCTCTCTTGAATACAAACTGCCTACGTTTCACTCTCCTCCGAGTTTAAAAAAAAAACGATAATGATTGAGAATTAAATTTCTCCGAAATTTTGGTTCTCATGTAAGAAAATGGTGGTGGATATAGCCACCCGGGACTAGCAGATAAGGGGTACCCTACTGTAGCCCCTTAACATTTGTCGGCTGCCATTTAACACCTCTCCAAAGAAAGTTGTCCCTTAACCTTGGGTCAGCTCCATATATCCCTTGCCTGTGAGATGACACTTTCGCCCTTTGGCTCAATTTGGATAATTTCTTCTTCTTTTCCTCCGTGTGACTCCATTGCACCTATAAAACTCAAAAGCAAACATAAGATACATAATTCACACGAAAAATAGCAAAGAAAGCATAAACTCTATATAGTAAATATGGTGTATTCTACACCTATCAGCTATCCAGGGGATGTCTATCCCACACCTTCGTATTGCCAGAGGACGTTTCTGTGCACTTTCGGCTGCGATTGACATGGAGGAGCGGCGGAGGCGCGAGGAAACGCTGCAGACACTAGTAAGCGCGAGGGCGAGAGATTTGCAGCGGTTGAAGAGGCGGAGAGTTGAGCATAAACGACCTACAAATGAAGACAAGTGTGATTACCCGATCCAGACGGCGTGATAATTCTTGATTCCGATACGAGGAGTCTCGAACATGTGAAAGAAATTTGCGCGGCCCCTGGTGTTGCTATGCCCTTTGATGCTCCCGCTGCTGATGTTGGGATGGAGTGCGCTGCTGCTGCGGAGATGTCTGACGCAGAGATTGAGGGAGATTCGAAGGAGGCGCATCAACGGGTGATGGAGCAGATCTGGGCGGTGATGCAAAGCGAGGTGACTCTCTTGGCGATTAGAATTTTATTCTTTCTTTTCTAAGCATGTTCCGTACCTTTGAATGTCTTCCTTGTACTCGGTGCAGTGAGTTCAAGTTTTCCTTTCGTTTTATGGTTTGAACAAAAGTTTTTTTTTTTTATAATCCTTTGCCAAAATTGCAAATGAATCTTCTCAGGAACAAGGGTGTTCCTCCACACGTGATTCTTCGTGATAAAAGAGGTAATTATCATGATGGAACATTTACGGACCTGTGATGCAAGATCTTCTTGGCTTTGCTGGGGCAGATAGCAATCGTTTTCCTTTACGTGCACACGTTCGTTTCCTTCTTCCCATGAGATACTTGCTTAGGGTTTCGTGGCTTTGTGTCTTTAGAAGTAGAGAGGTTCTCGGATGGAAATAATACTTCAATTAAATTGAGGATTGAAAATTGGAACCCTAACTATGAATGCAAGCATTGCAATCATTTTTGGAGGAATTACAAGCATGACATGAAATCGCAAAAGGAAACACGGCTGGAAAAAATAGCACAGCGTTTTAAAGTGTGGAGAATGTTGGAAAGCGGTAGCACAAAGTATCTTAAGTTCGGTAAGGTTTGAGCCATCGTGAGTGAATTGTTATGCCCTCCAGGGTTATCGGCGTTGATGAGCTTCATAAAGAGCCACCTAGGATAACATCCGCTACAGTGCGGTTCATCATCTTCTTTTGGTGGGTGAGTCGGGTGGAGTGGTCATCTTCACCGTCATGCTTCCAATATTGAATGTAGTCGCCTTTGTCACCAAGTCTCCAATTCCAAATGGGTTTGGTCGTGTAGATACTTGTGTCTTGGCCTTGTCGTCTTTGACCAAGACAAGCTTCTATGCTCTTGATGAAACGCTTGAAAGGGCTTCGGCTTCCCATTCACATCTCCTAGTCGCGGTGGGCTTGTTGGTTGGAGCCGGTCCCAGGATTTGTCGAGGAATGAGGGCAATAGGTTGCGAAGAGAGTTGCGTGATGAGACTTACTTGAGATCGGAGTCTTTCGGCGTATGCCAACAGGCTCTCAGGGAAGTTGTGTCATATTGGCAAGTTTCTTTGGTGCAGCGGACAGTCACCAGCGGTCCAAAGAGGCGTGTTGAGACTCTTTCCGTATCGAAACCGGTAGAGGACAGACTTCAAAGATGGCTTTGTTGTCATGCATCCAAGAGCGCCCTAGGATCATGTCGTAATTGGGATGTTCTTTGACTACGTAGAACTTTGCTTGTGTTGAGGCATCTCCCAATTTGACTTCAAGGTCGATGTATCCATATGAATCTCTCGAGTTCTCCTCCCGAATCCTCGACCACGGTTGGATGACGAGTAGCTTCTTGCTTTGAGATCTTTGCCGCTCTCAAGGTCTTCGGACAAAGAATGATGTTAAATTCTCAAGCCGTATCGATCAACGCGTTATCAAACTCAACGTTTCTCAAACGAGTGACGGTTAGGAGTCCCCGGTTTCCGTTGCTCATGTCTTTCAGAAAGACCGGGTTCCTTGGTTCCTCGGATGCAAACGCCTCCCCGACACAACGTGGTTGAGGGCCGTGAACATGTCTTGACGCTGTCCTTTGGAGAAATATAAGATTTCGCACATGTGCTCCATCATAGATTGCACGTTCTTGCGAACGAGTCCCCGTAAATTATGCGGTTCCCGATAGGTAGAGGGTCTCTGTGAACACCTTCGTTTCCAAGCTGGAGTTCGCCAGTCTCTACCTTTTCCCAGAATATTTGTTTCAACCTCGTTACAATCTTTGGTTGGATGATGGACGAACTCGTGGTAGCAACAATATCCGGGATCTTCCATTTCTTCCTCGGTCGGAGGACGTCGATAGGGGGTAGCTTTACGGCGTCGTCTTGGACCCACGCTTCAAGAGCTTTATCACTTCATTCATGGGAAAAGGAAAACCCGTGTCTTTGGCGTTTTGTGCGGGAGTTTTTGTCTGTTCCTTTTCGAGGCGAAGTCTTGTGTGCCGAGGATGTTCGCTTGGTTTGTTGTTCAAATTCATCGAGCTTTCCTCTTTTCTCCTCCGCTCACCACTCACGAAGGGCCGGTGTTGTATTGTTTGTTTGTGAGACGCCCGCTTCCTCGACTTTCACGCAAATCTTCACTTCGAACAACTCGGGTTCTTTCTAGTAGTCTTGGTGCGATTGTTCTTGCCGAACGTTTTGCAGCTTCGTGGAGTTCGAGAGAATGTTTGAAAGCCCGCATTCTCTAACAGAGCGCGGTATATGGGTATCATCCCATTGATGCATGATTCCACCAATTGCCGTTCGGTAACATTCGGGTCGTGTGATCCGGTGCTTGGGTTTCAATCTTTTAACGAAGTCGTTGGGATGCTCATTGTTCACTGGAGAATTCTTCCCAGTGTCCAAAACGTGATTTGTTCGGATACGAAGAAATACTTCCCGTAGAAAGCACCGACCATCTCGCTCCAATTGGATATCTTTGTTAGGCGCAATGTTGTTGTACTGTGTGTATGCCCTCCCGTGAGTGATTTTGAGAATTCTTTTAAGCGTAAAACATGATTGTATTCATGTTCCCCAAGGCTTCCAAGAATCGAGAAATGTGTTCACGAGCATTACAAGCATACCGAGAGGGAGAACTCGGGAGAGGTGTAACCTCTTGGTAGAGGAATCCGTTGCACATCTTGAGGGTACGGCGGCTGATGTTGGTGTACGTCCGTTCGGTCCCCTTTTCCTCGATTTTGGAGAAGTCGCTCTAGATCCTCACGCGTAATGAAGTTGGAAGGCTGGTCTCTCTCCTTTGGTGCTCGTGGAGCAACACGAGTTTCTTCATTCATGTGGGTATGAGTGAAAACGCCTCGCTCGGGTGTATTGAATGCATCTCTCGCCGACTCAAGGGTTGCCATGAATCTTGCGTAATCGTTCACCAAAGTTTTAAGGAAAGTGAGTACCTCTTTCCGAGTCATGGCCATATCTGTTTGAGTTTTAGCAAGAATTTCATGCTTCTCCATCAAGTCTGCAATGGTACTAGACGGCGGTCTTCCTCTCGTGTTCCGGCTCCTCGTCCCGATGGAGGAGTGAAAGTTGTTGCTCTGGTAACCACCGGAGGCGTTACGCTCAAGAGATGCCGTGGATTTGCGCCGCCCTGGGCTCTGGTGATGGGAGGTGTTACACCTACTGGGATGTCTCCTACTCCGCTAGTGTTGGTGATAGAAGTGACAGCTCCACGAGATGTATTGACCGTTGTAGCTCCACTGACGGGTACATCAACACCGGAAGTGTCATCCATGCCGGCTCCATCGTAGTTGATTGCCGATCCGGACCTCGTTCCACCATCTTGGAATGAATTGCTGATTGAATTGGTTCTAAGATCTACCCTTTTTGAAATTGATGAAATTGAATCGGATTTCAAAGAAATTGATTTTACGACCGAGAGATTAATCTCCCACCGTGGTCGCCAATTGTTGATGGGTGAAAACTACTCCTGCTAGAATTTGGTAATTTGGGGTGTGGATGAGGAATGAATCTAAACCTTCAACAAATGCATGCGCGATGAGTGCTTGTAGATTCGAGAGATCAATCTGTGCAAGTCTGCCTAAACCAAGAAATGGCCGTTCTGGACTTGTTTCGGTCACAAAGTGAAGGAGATGGGGTTGATCTTAGGGAGGGAAGCTAAGAAGGTGTTGAGATTGTGAAGGTGTTGGCTTGCTTATGACTTGTAACAAAGATGAGCAAGCTTACGGTTGATGCAAGCAGGATCTCGAGTGTTTGAATACGGTTTGTATTAACACTTGGTTTTTCTTGTCTCGAACTTGTGTTGTTCTCCGTTATTCCTTGTTGTTGGAAAATAGGGCGGAGAACCTATTTATACAAGTCATTGAGCCTCATTCACGTTTCTCGTGGGAAGTGGAGGTAGTGGAATGATGGAGTAGTGGAGTTGTGTCGGTAACACACGACCAGCCTTGCCCACTTTTCTGTTCATCTCTAACCGTCCATGACTTCCTAACACGTTCTTGTGATGGCGCGTTGCACGCCGCACGCTGTGAAACCGCCGCACCAATACCCCGCATGTATCCCCCGGCTTGTGACATGATTGATGTCCGGAATGTGGATCGTGGATCCACGAAAGATAGCATGTAATGTGAATTGAATAACCACGTTATTCGGAAAGTCGATACTTGTGAAGTATCGTGTGTATTTTATGCGTGTACCGCATTACGATGTGGTAAAGTGATGGGTAATGGATGCTCACTAACCAAATAACTCCCGACTGTGGTTGTATAACCAAGCTGGTGAGGTCGGACGGATGAGATGATGTTTGAGACACTCATCTCGCGATCGTTGATGAAATTAGGTTTTAAAAGAGGTGCGCAAGCATCACTCTTGCCTTGGTCGAAACCAAGCATGAGAAGGGTTTTGAAGAGGACCGACCGGCATGTGTGTAGACAACACGCCGGGTGTGCACGTCCATACTTCACTTTCCCAAGAAGGCGATCTAGGCCACTCAATTTGACCAGGTAAAGTTGAGTGGTTGAGATCGATTTGCGATAGGAGTTTGATGCCGTAAGGATTCACGCACCATACCCTTTTCCAAGCGTGTTTTCCAAGATGACTTGACTTGGTCGGTTTTGGCCGGTTGGTTTGGTGTGAAGATGGTAGGTCGATGTTCACGCCCATGTCTCACCGTCCCATGAAAACGTGATCTAAGCCACCCAATTCGTCCGGTGAAGTTGAGTGGTCGAGATCGATTTGCAATTTGGGAAGTGTAACCACGCATGTTTGAGCGGGCGTTTTGGATTGGCCGTGCATGATATGCCTTGGCCGACCGCATGAGGAGGTAGATGGGCTCACGGCGGTCATGTCGGTGTGACCGACCCTTGCTCAATCTAATCAGGACCCTCCATTCGTGCCGGAGAAGATGGACGCGCGCGATGGCTTGAACCCTAATTTTGGCTTTCAAAGCCGCGCGACCATGCTCTTTCAAAGTGACGAATTTGTTGTAACCAATCATGGTTGGTTTTGACCGATTGGTCAAGTGTGTAGGCGGTCACATGGTGATTGTGTCGACATGCTCCAGGCCCTTTGAGTCTACATCTACACCCTCCATCTATACCTGCGAAGATGGATGGTTGAGACCGTTTTTGCAAGACATGTAATATGCCGCAAACCCTAATTTAGGTTTCCCGTCCATAATGCTTGGTATGGACGGTTCTTTGGCAAGCGAGGCCAATGGTCGACCATGCGGGGTCGGCCGTGTGTATTTCATACCGCTTGGGGGTGATGGAATTGATCCGGGGTCGCCCAATCATGCTTGTGGAGTTGGATGACTGCGATTAGATCATATCCGGATCGATATGGTCAGTGCGGATGCTCAATCGGGCTAGTATAACACACCGAGAGGGGCTCAATCGGGCTAGTATAACACACCGAGAGGGCTCGGGCTAGTATAACACACCGAGAATCGGCACACGGGTATTTCGTACATGGTTTCATTATAGTGTTTGGAGGTTCGTGTTACTCTGTAAGAGTAACACTATCGTCATGCCACATCGATAATGATTCATTATGGTGCTTGGAGGTTCGTGTTACTCTGTAAGAGTAACACTCGGTCATCATGCCGCACCGATAATGAGTACGGGAAATACAAGGCTGATATGAAATTCACAGAAGGGATTGTTGCTACATGCTCCAACCCGAGGAATTTCATGTATTCATGAGAATGGGATTGTTGCTACATGCTCCATTCTTGGTGAATTAAGTGAGGAGTATCCGTCACTTATAAACGGCTTTATCTCTTATAAGATGTCAGCGCATGATTTTCTGGTTTTTACAAATTTAACCTTAAACGAAAATCCACCATCAACAGCAGCAAAATGAAATATTCATCTCTATTTATAGTTGTCATATTTCTGCCAAAAAGATAAATAAGATCCCACATTTATGAAATCACCAAAAAATAACTATTATCGCCATTTTCATGCATGTGAACCTGTCAATCAGTAACATTAAGAAAATCAACTGGAACAACTTTGTTCTTTTCTTCCTTAACCATGATATTGTCTTCCACTACACTCACTTCCTCTTCAAAGCATTCTTACAAACCAAAGTTCTTGTCTTGTCATTAAAGGACTGAGCAAGTCTCCATGTTCTTTAGAATTCGGTTGGTCGGTATTTTTGTATAAATTTATGTATTAGCTTATAGGTTGACTCGAATTTCCTGTCATTTTTTATATATTAGCTTATAGGTTGACTCGAATTTATGTATTAGCTTATAGGTTATAGGTTATAGGTTATAGGTTATGTATTAGCTTATAGGTTATAGGTTATAGGTTATAGGTTATGTATTAGCTTATAGGTTGACTCGAATTTCCTATCATTTTTTATATAGCTAGGATGAGTTGTTGTCCTTGTTGTTATGTTGTTTATATACGTCACTAATCTTTCCTTCATGTCGCTTACCTTTCCACTAATCAGTAAATTGATGATATCTTTACCATGCGTTCTCTTAGATTAAATTATATAGAGTCAGAGCTTTAAATGACATCATTACTTCAGCTTAGGGAGGAAAGTGACACAAATTTTTCTCTTCCACTCTTGTTACACTCCTTATAAAAATTGGGTTAGTCTCTTTGGTTAGATAGTTGTAAAAGTTTATTAGCTAACAAAATCTTCCAATCCAATGAGATTGGAAGATTTCGATAATTGTAATATATTTTTTTTTTTTTTAGTTTTTCTTTTTCTTTTTTTTTTTTTTTTTTTTTTTTTTTAAGAGAGTTTATTAAAGAAAATAAAAATTATTTTATCTCATTTTCCTAATTTATTTACACAAAGGAGTTTTTAGTTGGAAGCCGAGCAACAAGCTGGGCACCAACTCCTTTTTGAATAGCTACACCCAATCTGTGGAAAATAAAACTACCAAGACCCCTACCAACATCGTTACTAGCTAAACAATTTTTAAGACGCTTGAAAAAACAAACAAAATCTTCACTGAGCTCTCCTAACGTAGTGAAAGCCAAAACACCTAAACCAAGGCCGTGCGAATCACACTCATTCAAATACTTATTACGCTTACGCGAGATAGCTCTTGAAATAGCCTGGCCTGGGACAAAACCACGAACTCCGTCACCAGTAAAGGTGAAACGCCCGTAATATCCATACACACATCCCTACCATTTTCCCGATTTGAGCACTAGGATATCACCGGACGAAGATCCTTGTTGTTCTCTCGACAAAGAAACCCAAGGAAACTTCCTTGCGAGCAGGAACACTGGCTTTGAAACAAATATCCGCAGTTACATCACGAACCAAATCATGACGAAACTTAATCCCTACATCCTTGGCGCAGTGAAGTGCATGATCACCAAAAATGTCCATATGTTTGTTACAACAAGAACAAAGCCCGTCCTCGGCAAACAAAGGGATACCAAGCCGATAACAAACCACTGCTCGAATCGCCTAGGCCAAGACACCGATCTAAACCACCGATGGGGACAGCCAAAAAGATAGTCTTGCGCATGCTTAATCTGGTTGCTTTGCCACGTAATAGAATCTCTCGAGATAGTGTAAATTGGACAGGATTTGCTTCTTAACCGCATCGAAATAAGTGACTGCCAAGGAGTGCATTCAAGGGGGGCAGATTATCATCGACACAATAAGAAGAAGGCAAATCGCATACCCGAATGAAATTCTGAAGAGCCATAGATAAGCAGCGCCATTGTCTGTTGAGAATAAGCTGCCAAGAATCACTTTTCGCACTGAAGTAGTCTGACTTTGAGAGGCAAGATAACAATAAGTGCGAGTGTCAGACATGGTGTAAATCCCAAGACCGCCATCTTTAAAAGGAAGAGTGGCTAATCTCTGTTGCAAGGGCCCAAAACCAGCTCCATCACCCGTGATTAAAAGTCTCAAATACTTGAATAAATGATCATCAAAGAGGTTAGAGGCTTGTTGAAGGGCCGCATGATTGGTGGTACGACGCAAAATATAGTCCGGAAACCCTGACACGATTACTGAAGTAGTAGCATCTCACTCTGAGGATCCTTGAGTTTTTGATAGCAGACATTAGCTGAATAGTCTTGTTCACCCTACTAACAGCCATATCGCTCATGAAATCCAAATCCAAACTCACTGGTCCACCCAAGAGCTTAACACCTCTGCTAGGCCTACCAATGTCCTTGGGGAAAACACCCTCATCTATGCTGCGAGAATCGAAAGTAGGCCAAAAAACTTCGGTTTTCTTGATGTTAAGATGCAGACCCCTGCTCGGACCTTCGGCTTCTATAATTCTCAAAGCTTTAGAAACTTCAAGAGTATCACCAATGATAGTACCATCGTCGAGGTACCAAGCATGCAGATCAAGCTGGCAACGAGAAGCAATGGACTTCACTAGAGGGTGAAGAGTCAGAGCAAATAATAGGGGGCCGAGAGGGTCACCTTGTTGAACACCAAGTGCGTAAGACAAGATATACCGATCGTAATATAGTCTCAGCGTGCCCAGCATAATGTAATTCAACCCAACGAGAAATACCGGACAATGAAGCCTCGACTTCTCTAATAAGGTGAGACTCGCACACTAAATTAAAGGCATTTGAAAAGTCAATCAGTAGCATGGACATCTTATCTGAATGTCCTCTCATCTCCAGCAAACTGTTAACAGCGTGAAGTATACTTTCGCCACCAACCGGCACACCAACACCGAATTGATGATCACTCAAGTAAGATGTCATGGCCTTACCGACGGAGAAAGCGGCCACTTTGGAGACCAAACGACGCCAAATGGTACCAATAAAGAATAGGCCTAATCCCACCACCAGGTTTAAGAAGAGGCGTAAGCTGCACTAGCAATAAGTTCTCCCAAAACCCTAGGGCACTTGCTCACAACCAAAGGTTCACCACCCCCGCAATCGAAGCAAGTAAATCATCTGCAACCAGCAGCTAGCCGGGCACCACTCATTGCGTCGACTAGATGTTGCGCACGCAAACCATCACGCCCACAAGACGTACCTCGGGGAAACTCTTGATTGCCCCTAAGATCGCCCTTGAGTCTACCGTAAATGTGGTCGCAAACAAAATCCTCCTGGAATGGAAGGTGGCGGTGCTTTGCTGGGTGCTTAGATTGAAGATCGGACAACGTCTCCTCACAACGAGGAGCAATCCCGTTTGAAGACAAAACACGAATAGCGAGCAGCGTAATGTCCAAAACCGATCTTCTTCGGGCGGGCAATGAGGTTGGCAAGTTCGGCTTCTTCTTCTTCTTGGGTCTGTTGAGAGCGCGATGACAAGGTTGGCGAAGCGCTTTAGTGACCAACGTATAACACCCCATAGGTTCCTTCCGATGCCAAAAGAGCTGTTGGATAGCAGCAATTTGAAGACGCTTTTGTTGCACGACCTCTCCTCAGCAGTAACTCTTGGCACTAAAACACGAAAGGATGCAGGTTGGGAGAAGAAGCAAACGAATCCAACCTACCAGGTCGAGGGATTACGAAGCACTCTGTCCAAACATTCCTTCAATGTACGGGAGAAACTTAGCCCGCATTGGTAAGGGATACTTCCCACAGTGGAGAAGCGCCTTTGAAACACGGCGCTAAGTAAATCCGTGGACAAAGAAAAAGCTTCGTCAAACACGGCATCATTCTCAACCACTTCCGTAGAAACCAACAATTCGGGGTGATGACGAAATAGGCGAAGTCTGCTATGTCCGGCTTGACAACCCCATGAATGAAAAAATCAGCAGAGTTGCCGTTGAGAGGACCAACAATGACGCGCCCGAGTTCCCACCGACATTTACAAGAAGTTCTCCACGTATGTAAAGTCATACAATGGCAACAAAGCCACATACGCACTGTGAAAAGAAGCCCTTCCCATGCGCTTAAAACCCGCACATCATTAGAAATGATGTCTCTGCAACAAGCTTTGTTGTCCTCCGAAAAGAAGTGTCTATCCCGCAAATGTTTGAGAATAGACCCCTTGCATAACCTCTTCCGCTCACTCCATCACGGCAATTGTCAAAATTCTTAAAAGGGCAGTGGCAGTACCCGTTCTCAGGCGTATTTTGATCAAGATGGGGAGAAGAAGGGGGTAGACGAGGCGTTATAGGGGGGGTTTCTTTGAGGAGCTCTTTAGCGTAACAAGAGGAACCCGACATGATAAGTAAACAAAACTTCAAAAACCCTAAAAAAAAAGAACTGGAACCCTAGCTCGAAAAAGGGAGAAGAAAAGGAAAAAGGAACTGAATGAAAAAAGAAAACGTCGTGGAAGAAAAAGCCAGAGGGAAATCAAAAAAGAAAACGGGGAGAAATCAAAAACCAGGAAAATCCAAGGAGGAGACCAATCCATTGTAGGACTCCGGTTTTCAGTCGCCGAAGCACAACGCCGGTTTTCAGTCAACCAATCCTTTGTCCTTTTTTTTTCTTCTGAGGTTTTGGTCTAGTCCCCTTCTTATGTTTCTTTGTCTGTTTAATAAAATCTCCTAGTGAGTTTTGCAAAAAAGCACCTCATGACCTCTGTCTTTCAAAGTTCTTTATCTATTTGGCATCCAAGATTGGTAAATACACTCGATACGTATGCTCTTGAATATGTTTTTGAAATAATGAATGGTCTTCATCACCTTGATAGAAGTCTCTTAGTTTCTCAAGAAGTTCATCGAAGGAATATTCATTCTACAGTGACCACATTATTCCTTAACTTTGGTTCCTCTTAGATGAATTCGTCAGTCTTTCATGCAATATTTTACAATGTGAATATGTAATATCCATCCCTTCAAGATATTGAGTGCACCTATGTTTTTTAGAACTTTAGAGTAACAAAAACACTAATCGATGCCAAAATCTTTGATGGGCATATTTGTTTGGTTTGTACATGAGAATAAAAATTCAAACTCCAGATCTACAACATATTTAGCAAAGACATCATCCTATCAATTGACATAAAGTTTTTCTTATAAATAAAATCTGCTAAAGGAGAATAAATTGTACAAACACAATCATGTTGATTAAAATAAAAATGTATGAAGGGGTTTCACTCGAGATAAGCTATAGGATCTGTAGGGGAGAAGTATGAGTTTGAGGAAACTATACACCCGTACTTTGTAAATACAAAAGTAAATATAACTACATTATATTATTATAAAACTGAAGGTGTTGAAAGAGAAAATATAGATATGAAGTTGCAAAAACGCACATGCAGATAAAATTATTCGAATTAAGATTTTATAAAGACACACAGATTTCATAGAGTTTGTAATTCAAATACCAACAGCACAAAAAGAAATTAACCATCATGCATCCCTACAACCAACTCAAAAATACGAAGGGAACTTTCCTCAAGCTCTACCAAGGGTTGCTTATATGGCATTAGAAAACGACATATGTTTTCCCATACAGGCAGATCTTTATGTAATATAATTTATAAAGATGTTCAAAAATAAGGAAAGGTTTCATATGTTGGCATATTAAAATCCATTGGGAAGGTGACTAACCGTTTCTTTTACTATCTTCTCATGTATAAGAAAATTCTGACATGCAAGGCATGCATGTGAATATGTTCTCCACAGTTACTAATCAATATTTCCAACCACCGTGAGGCAGAGAAGATTTACATGGTCATATACGAAATAACAGTTCATAAGCCAATGTTGACAACCAATTAGTTGACATGCATTATCATAATTTTTTTTTTTTAAAATGGCCATAATCCAGCTGAGCCATTCAAGTATTCCAAAAATATTATAACCTGGGAAATACTTCATAGCGACAATCAAAGCAAGTAAATACGTCTTATCTTTTGAAGAAGAAATATATCAACAACAACTTGAAAGAATACGTCTTATCTTTCCAAAGCTTGGTGCAACATGATTTAGTTTTGTTCAACCACTTTAACATACATTTTTTTTTGGTACAATCAAAGCAAAACATGTAGAACCGAAATATGAAGTTTTATCGAGCTTAAGACTCAATGATACATGTACAAAAAAAAGGATTAAAATTCATCATTTGAAGAAGATATATATCAACAACAACTTGAAAGAATCCAAACCACTCATAAATTTGTCATTACTACGCTGATACATAGAAACTAATTATATGATTATGTGTCGTCTGCGGGAATTAGACCCACAACTACATGGTTGTAAACTATGTTAAAACCCTGGAATTCGTGACATGTTGTATACTTACTCCTTTCAGAAAGTAAAACCATGAACTTTTTTGCTTTCTAAACTCAAATTAATCTTATGGAGTCACCTATTACTTGCAAAATGAGATGTTTTTCAACTATTAATGCAATTCCTTTACCATCAAGTCTTCTCCTTTCAACACGGCTTTGCATTCAGAGTATTCTATAGTACACATGTACTGCAACCCTATAGAAATGGCAAAAAACAATTAGAAGATAGAGTCATAGATACTTTTTGATGTAAGTACATAAGAAACACAATGAATACTTTAATTTTCCAGTAAAAGTGATTCAACTTGCAAAAACATATTAAAAATTAGATAGAAGAACCAAGTTGTCCCACCTCAAGTCTGGCCAAGATAAGATACGCAAAACTGAAGTTCCAAGTCTTTGGAAGCACTCTCCTAAAGTTCAACATCCCCAATTGTTCACCTCAGACAGATTAGTTCTAAAAAAAAAAAAAAAATCTCCCTCATCTATGAAATAAAATTGAGGTCATCTTTAAGTTCAAATCATTATGAGGAACAAATTATTCGATCTTAATCCATACATACCATCATTTTATTTAAGAAATATATCAAAAACATTACCTAGAAATATCTTCTCAAGATTGAAAAGGAGTAGAGATTTTATCCTCGTTTTAGCCTGTAACTTGGATGAGCTATATGCCACAGGCTCAATGTAGTATTAGATGCATACACTGTTTTGCAGAAAAATAAAAGACACGCCAGATCATCAAAATTTTGAGAGTTTCTTGCAGCAAATATGGCGATAGTACCCGAGACATGTATATATGATGGTAATAACCGACTGTGGACCGACAATTGTGACTGAATTATATTAGGGAAGAAAAAATATGGCAACTTTTAAGGTAAACCATGTGGCATTTACAATACTTCTAAATTTTCAACACTAACCTATTTTTGTTCTCATTATGATTCCTTTGTTATATAAATTCTTGAACAAAACGTAATGCAATTGCTGAAACATTTACATATATTAACCCTTTACCTTCAGATACAATGTGTCCTTCAAGCACAAAAACTGACAGCAAGATGAAGGTACCCAACGTGTTCGCAACAACTGCCGTTTGTCCAGGTGCTGCTATGAACCAGATAAGAGATAACGCGACCTGATGAATGCTAATAAACTGTCTCCAATAGTACAACTTATAGAAAATAACACAAAATCGATTATTAATCATAAAATAATTAGAAAGGTATAACCGCATACCAGTACCTTATAAATATTTCTTTTAGCAGTTTTCCAACCCACCAATGCCCCACCTGAAAAATACATATATATCATCGCTCTCAATCAGTACTTCTACAGTTCTACTATCTCCTAAGAAAGCAAACAATATATATTTTACCCTATGAAACCTTACAGAGAATTAAAAAAATCACATGCAAAAGATGACCAATTTGATAAAGTTATAAAATCTAAGATCCAGACTTACAAACAATAACCATCTCAAAGCCACATGAAACTTAGAATTCCAGACAGGTTATAAAGAATAATGAAATCTGCCAGAATTTGTATTGATAATAATAATAATACAAAATCTATTTAATGTGCTTTACGATTTGTTCTCCAATTAGGGTTGTTGCGCAGGTTTAAAATATGTATACTAAAAGGAGAGGTTGAGCCGGGGCCGTAAGGCCCCGTTGATCCTTATACAATCTTGCTAATAAACTGGACCATTAAAAAAATCTTATGTGATAAACTCATAACCGTTTAATTGTATTTTAATTAATTATTAAAAATGAAAATTATGACATGAAGGTCACTGTGAAGGTCTAAATAAGAGTTTATTTAAAACCTTCAAAATTAGTATTTCATCCCTCATGTTTTGTAGGACCTATTGTTGGACACGAATTTATTCTAAAGGAAGGTCCAAAATCTTACATGTAATTAAAAAATAAATCTTCTACCTTCTATTTGAGATGCTCTAAACAGTGTTAGCTGGAGGAACCTGCACAATCTTCTTCTTCTTCTTAAAAAAAAAGGTCAAATAAGTAAGAACAAAACTCTGCCAGTGGATCAAGTAACCGTTTCAATGTAAGAGACGAAGTGTGCTTACGTACTGGTGTAGGTGCAAATCCAATTGTGCAGTAAGTAAGAATGATTCATTTTGAAACTTCTACGAATGAGAGAGGGATCCTAAGGAACCAGGTAGTTAAAAGCATAATAGGCAAGGCAGAGCATGAGAGCTCTCTGCTTATAGATCTCAGACAGCTCTAATATAGTCTCAAAAAATATTCTTGTTGTTTACCTGTTGATGACAGCATCAACAATAACTTGGATTGGTTTTTAGTCTCTGAGGAGATGGATCAGCCCATGGCATGCTTACTTATTATGCGAACTCCCATGATCTTCTTCCTGTTGTTTCACCCAGGTGATTGGTCAGCCTCTTCGTAATTGACATTGAGCCTTCCCAAAGCTTTTATTATTTACCGAGAGACTATATTGCAGATGTATCACCTGGTTGATACACAATAAGTTAAAATTGCAGACAACACATAGTCATGTATGCTCCTTATACGTTGTCACGGACCTGTAAATAACACATGAGTACAGGGATGAGAATGAAGGTTGGAAGACAACAATTCTCTAGAAACAGAACTGAACATCACTTAATGTAAACAAACAACATTGAACCAACATCACTTAATGTAAAAAACAACATTGAACCACACAAATATATGATTACTTGATCAATGATTAAATTCCAAATTCTTTTAGGCATTCATACAAACAAATACACCATGACTCAATTAATAAATAGAGAAAATAATTTACACTAACCCTAATTCAAAACCCAAATCAATTTACTGACATTCGAGACGTGAAATAATCATGATATCAAACTCATGAAGGACTAAATTCAAAACCTCTAAATAGTACATTAACATTGTAAGCAAAACCTCAATTAAAGGAAGAGAATGAGATCTCTCTGCTTATAGATCACAGACAGCTCTAACAAAAGCTCTCCTTATTAACAAAACAATAGTTTCACAATCGGAGATTAAAATATATAATTACAGTTCAACTCTACCTTGTCGAATACAACTCGAACCGCTGGAGAATATCAGGTATTCACCCTGTGGATTTAGTTATTGTCAGTGGGTACAGCGGTAATGTCGGACATAATTTAGTTACCGTAGAAGTGATTCCTATTTCAATTCCTTACAATGTTAATGTTTCCTAATTAGAGTTGAGCATTTATCCAAAAAAAAAAAAAAAACAAACAACAAACAAACAAACATTGCACTTGTTATTGTCAGGCTATATAAGTCACAACATCATTGTATCATTGAAGCCATTATATAATCAAGAACACATTAGACAACAGAAACATCCCAGGTCAGAAAAACTGATAATGCTAAAAAAATCCAACATTTAAATTAGTGAGTGATACCACCCCGCCACACAAAATTGTTAAAAAAGAAAAAGAATTAAGTTTAGCTTGGAAATCTCGATAACTCCAGCTTGGTCAAATAATCCATCCAGTATATCACAATCTATTTGGTAAAGAACAACCACTACCATGAATTTGTAGCAGCTACCGCTACCTTATACTTCCAAAGATGAAAAGAAAAAAGTAAATGTGAAACATCCATGCAAAAAAACTAAAAAATCAGTTATGATGATGATAACATATATGTGTCTTGGAAAGAGC
The DNA here is from genome assembly GCA_023531295.1 of Papaver armeniacum. Lineage (NCBI taxonomy): Eukaryota > Viridiplantae > Streptophyta > Magnoliopsida > Ranunculales > Papaveraceae > Papaver > Papaver armeniacum. Next base: position 119,674 of record JAJJWW010006772.1, read on the forward strand.
ATTTTTTTCTCTTTATACAATGCTTGAATTTTCAAAGACCTAAAAAAAAAATCATCTCAAAATATCTTTCGCTTATAGTGTCTGGACTGAGATGTATGATTGAGATGAGGTGAGATGCTTACAGCAGACTTAAAGGTCCTGCATGGGAGGTGATGTCCTGTTTCTGAAAAAAAACCAAACAAAGAACTCATTGTTGGCTGTTATAATCTATGATCTACAATAATCCATCTGTGTATCAAAGTTGGAGCTCACGCCTCAAGTTCACCTCACTTGATTACTGACAGTCATCGTATACCTGAAATACATAATGAAACAAAATATCCAAAAGCGTCACATTGTCCGGGTTGTTACCATATGCTATCAGAAGAAGCTAAAATATTTAAAGTTAGCAGAGAGGTTATATTCCTTGAACAATCGATGTTTCTCCCATTGTAGAAGAGTTGTACTTATGCATGACAACTTAAATCAACTCATGGATTTTCACCTTGGGAGTTTGTCAAGGCAGTGAAAGGATATATGCCAATATATACAACTTGCAGATGGGGAAAGCAACAAAAGTAAAATACGGATGAATCTTGTGTGCCTCACCTGCACTGTGTTCATGCCTTCGTTCTTGGAACATTCAATTTGTTTGCTTTGGAGATTCTCAAGCATCTCATCTCTCTTTCATCCACTTGACGTCGTCTTACTTGGATACTGAGATGGAGGCTCTGAATCAGCACATAATTCCAAATTCGCTTTTTTTTCTTCACTCTGAATATTTATCTTGTTCACAAACATTAGAACGTGCAATTTGTTCTCCACAATCATGACTTACACAACCTGAGCATGCTGGACATGCTATAATAACCCAAAAACAACAAAATCAAACTTCCAGAATTACAACACCAAAATATGTTGTGAGCTTGATGCTTGTTTAATACATATAGAATTTCCAATTCAGAATACTGCTGAAGTTAAACCTATGCATTTTACAACAATTAATCAAGCCACTCTATGTCCAAACGGCATGTAAAATATGCAGGAAAAAATGTTTAGCCTATTATTCCATTGGAGTTTTTAAAATTGAACGACACTGACGAAATTAAGAATGCAGGGAAAAAGTCCTACATTAATACTAAAAGGAGAGGTTGAGCCAGGCCGTACGCGTATTGGAAACAATGCAGGGAAAACAATATTCAGTTGGAAGGTTTTATACATGTATTATTGTCACACTAACCATACAGTGGTATTGGAAAGCATATAAACGTATTGGCGGGTTTTAAACATGTACTGTTGTCATACTAACAATTTAGTGATATTGGAAAGCATATACGCGTATTGGCAAGTTTTATACATGTACTGTTGTCGTACTAACTACATAGTGGTATTGGACAGCATATATACGTATTGACTCACTCAAATAGTTGTGCCATCTATGGGAGTCGAACCCACAACTACATGGGTAGAAACCATGTTTTCTGCCATTTGAGCTAAGATGGCAAGTACAATTATAATCTTTTGTTTAAAGGATTAAATGGCGTAAGGGGATAGCTACCTAACACCCTGCTTAAGTTAGAAACCTAACTTTGTGATAAGTCTATTTCACAGTGTTAATGGTACATACATTATAGTCCAAAATGGCAAGAGGTAAATCAAAGATAGAAAAAGAAAAAGATAACTAAACCTGAAATCTGCGAATTTCGTAATTAACACTGAAAGTAGCTTTAAAATCTCAACTGGTGTCGGTCGCTGCTCTTCTTGGAAAAGCAATACACACTATAGCTTTAACTCTGCCTTTTTACTGAAAAATACCACGCTATCAGAGCACCCAAATCATGAACAACAAACACCTAAAAACCAAAAATCAGAATATTAATCTGAAGTTCAAAACCCATTTTTCTGATCACTAAAATAAAAGTTAAAAAATCATATTAATCAGAATATCCCTTGCCAATCTTCTCTGCGCCACTCAATAGCTATCTGCTACGTGTCAAACTGAAGGGTATCAGTTAACCACACAAATATGACTAACTGAATCAAACTGAAGGGTATTTATGTATCTAAAAGTAAAGATATAAACTAATCTATATGTATGACTTGAAATTAGCAATTAAAGACAAATCAGTTGATATTTTTACTTTACATATTCAGATGTTAAAAACCTCCAATGGAATCATAGGCTAAATATTCATGTCTATCCTATCCTGATCCACCTTCAAGGTGTACCGATAGCCATTAATTATAGGGGTACCGATAGCCATTAACTTCTCTGTTTACAAAAACTCCAACGGTGAAAAAGATAGAAACACTCAAACACCCTAATCATAAGAACTCCACTCTATACCGTATGAACACATATTAGTTGGTTACAAAGAATTGAAACTAATAAATATCTGAACCAGTGACAGCAAATTATCCAGTTAAATTAATGATTGTCATGGAACAAAACAATGAAAAAGTAACATTGAATATAACCAACAACAGAGTATTAAAACAAAAGTAATTTTCAAATGACGATACCTATTGCGCTTGTTTCTTGAGTAGAACTCTGTAAAACTATACAGTTGGTGATGCTGGTATGGTCTAACTGGAATTGGGTTAGTAGTCATACACGATACACCTAATCATTCGTACCACAACCTAGGTGAAGATTAGATGTATATCGACTAATACAATTCAGTTAGCAGTAGAGATAGGTTTGCATGGAATTCAATGTACATGTGTCTTTTCTCGTACCTAATTAGAAGCCACAGACAGATATATATATAACAAATTCAAAGGTCAGAAAGTTCGTCTGCCAGCAACAAAAATTCGGTCAAGGACCAAAAGTTTGTTGCATATGGGTATACCCATCAACCAACAACCTATTTTCCTTCAAAAATAACACAAATCAAGTAAAGCTAAAATGGAAAAGACGTACACACTTCTTAATTGATGAATCATAATTTGATACTCTAAAAACTGGTTTGCTTTTCAAACGATTTTCCGTCCTATGCTTCGCACTGCAATTTCAACAAAGTCGTGTCATGTCGAGACCATAAAGCTGATTAGATATAATTTATCGACTAATATAGACAAATAAAGCACATTGATTTCCATCTAAGCAATACAACATAAGCTCGTGAAGGATTTTGAATCGATGAATATGTAAGGAGCAAATATCAATTAATATAAATTCATAAATTAAATTACATATGGAAGGAACTTTGACTTTAATTACCAAAGCATTTTATTTTTATAGGAGTTGCATGGGTATGAAGATGTTGGCCATCTTAATAATTCCTATTTACTGGGAGTTACTACAATGAGGAAATAAGCTATCTCGTGTTTTAAATCATGTAAGCATTTCCCTAAAAGAGTTGCGCACCACCGAAACAACAGAGACCCATTATTTCTCCATGAATATTATGGTGAAATATCTTTATTTTAAGATACGAATCATTACCATAAAACACTTGAAATTTGTGGACATACTTAGACATACTTGCTTACTGAACCGGCCTACAAAAGAACCAAAAATAATAAAAGAAAACAGGCATGAAAGGGCAAAACCATAAATATGCCTATAGGAATATCTACCAAGAATACAGGTGAGGCACTTAAAACAATACAACGTTCAATAGTACTCAAGTCTAAAATTGATATAATTAATTTTCATAGGCTACAAACATGCGATAGACTTGCATTACCATAACAGAGCTTCTTCTGAGCCCATGGATAAATCTGCAATAAAGGATAAATTCTTCCTAAACTAATATAAATTATTTGCTGAAGTGATAAACAAAACATATACGCAGGCGGATCTAAAGCAACAATTGCAGTAGAAATCCCTCATAAATCGCAGTAGAAATTTACTTAATCACCTCATAAATCCTTCAAATGAATGGTTTAAGCTTAACCATTCAGATTCAATTAGATTTATAAAATTTCTTAAAAACTCAAAATTGAATTCTACTTGATATTGCCTTTGTGAAACCCATGCATTGCATACAATTTAAAATTTCCAAATATTAACAGCGATGAAAGAATAAAAAAAGATGATCTCAACTTACAAATATAGTAGAGGTTGAGCTTCGCATGCTAGACTAAGAAAATGGTAAAAAGGACGCGTAAACTGCCGATACTGAAAGAAAGAAAAAATAACAGGTATACCTATCAAAGACATCGAATGTCCAGGTTACTTATTTAGTTATTGTTTTAATAAGAAATCCCAAGTTAACAACATAATTTAAAACAAAACATTTCTTTTTTAATTGTTCAGTTGAAGTAACTGATGCAAGCTTCCAGGGAATGAAAAGGTTCTAAATTCGGCAAGCAAACTAAAAAAACAACTTGCATCACAATAAAAGTTAATCAGAGTATTTTCTAACTAAACAAAAAGTGGAGAATGTACCCCATTATTAAAAAACCCTACATACGTACCCTGATTAGATTAGATCAAAATAAAAAATCTCAATGAACATTTGATAACATTAAAAACTAAACTAAAATAGAGATAATCAGGAATTAAAGAAATAGATCAAAGAAGAACATGGTTGAGGATTACCAAGAGAATATTTATTTTTTATTCTTTTGAGTAAAAATCGAACCTTCAGAACAAAACACAACAGAAAATAGTTAGAATAAAAAAGTAATCAAAATAAAACATGGAGAACAAAGAGAGGAGATGAGGCGGTAAAAGAAAAAATAGTGAAAAGTAACAGAATCCCCATTAATGTCATGCTTCCCACTTTAAGCTTCTTATCTAATTTTAAAATAGAAATGTGATCATATAACCCCGAAATTCTGTGTAGCGATTAATGGTTCCTCAATCCAAATTTCATTGGTGGTGATATCTCATATAAAGTCCAATGCCAGCTGAATTTATAGAATTGTTGGCCATAGTTCACACCAACTGGGTCCATCCACTGAGCGTGGCGAGTCTTCTTTGTAGGACTCTCATCAGGCAAGTCATCCGTTGTATCAAGCGGTACGATTTCCTAATGAGTACAGTGGGAGGTACAGAATGGCCAACGACATGTTGTTGTTTTGGGAGACCCTAAATATAGGTGTAACCTGTTTCTTCATATTTAACATGTGATCTCAAAGTTGCTTTCTCGGTTCATGATAGAATGCGGTCTGAATCATGTATTTGGCTTTCTCCTGGTTTTCATTATAAGGGATAAGTAAAGTGCACTATACTTAATTTACACAGAACAATGCAGGTCTTTCTTAGTTTTTTTACCTCTCCAAGCAGCTGCACATCAGAGGCCGTGGCCCTCATCAATGCTGGATCACACTTTCAAGAGAAGCAAATATGGTAGAACCGTTGGTATCTATACCTTACTGTAGCAGGTACCTATGATTCAGTGAAAGTAACAAAGAATGGTTCAAAGAATGCATTATTAGCATACGTGGAATATAAACGACGAACGCGAAACTGGCCAAAGGAACATGAGTTTTACCTAGGTATAGCATTTTCTACTTTAATTCACATTTAAACACCAATATATACTAACCCTTCAGTTCCCATTACTTTCTTACTACACTCTCAGCAGGACAGGTAGTACCATCCCAGAGGATTCGTGTGGGTAGCGGCTTGTGTGCAATGAGATTGAGTTCCTGATTACATAAATAAATCCACAGAATAACATTTAGATGATTATTAAGCAAATCTGAAGCTGTGATTTTGTACTCTAAGAAGAGGTAGATGGCGAATCACAATGCAAATTGGATCCGTTTACACAGCAGGAGCTCGGAATGACCCAAACTGAAAGTGAAGAAATAAATTGTATCTAAAATGTTAGTTGTTGTTTCATTTCCTGACAAAAAAAAATGATTTAATAAAAAATACGTTACGGCTATATGCAATATTAAAGACAAATAGAAAATATAGAGCAAATGAAACATGCTTAACAACATCTCATACAAACTGTACATCATTGCGTCTATCCCATAATATTACTCTCTCTAAAACTTGATCATGGTTCACTTTTGCAAACTCATATAATTAAGAGAAGGATTTTTGCATATTGTCAGTGCTCACCGGTTATAAGGATTATTTCGTTACATATTGAACTCTGTTGCCAACCAAGAAATCATTATTTCACTACGTTCTTAATTGAATTTTATCTAGTCCCACTTTCTACGTGCCGCTCTGTAAATATGAGTTTCTTTAAAATGAAAACTTACATATATACATGTATAGGCCCTGCAAACATCTATGGAACTTTCTCAAATTTACACAAATAGAATGATTAAAATAGTTCATATATGATTTTTCTAATAATGAATAAATCTTATGCTTTTGGCTTCCAAGGATAAGAAAAAAAAACATGATAAAATAAAGAGAGAGAGGGAGAAAGAGAAAAGAGTGTGGCTCCATAGTATCTATTACATGTTTTCTAGTAAGAAAATCCTTGACAGCTTTAGTCCATCCTTTTCGCTGCTGCTTAAAAAAATAAATAGGAAACCATGAAAAGTATGTGGTCGTTACGACATTTATGAAAAGTGTCAAAAATGTCTTACATCCAAAACTTCTAATTACTGAAGATGCCTGATTTAAAAACTATATTCTGTCATATTTATAGAAGTCAAATTATATGAACTACGTCATGCTACAACTAACTACTAACACAATAAACATATTCACACTCGTAAGAATTTCATCCAATGTATGATCTTAAAGATCTGCAATCGAGAATTGATATGCCATAAGAATTAATTCATAAATAAAACTTAGGTTTGCCAGTTACGGAGTATATAAATTTGATAGTACCTAAAGAATTGATTACTAAGTTTTGGCAGCAGCTGGTTGCTTTGATGGAATTGATACTCGATCAGCTCCCACGGCAATTAATGGGGAACTGGAATTACGACGAACACATCGAAATTTATAATTGCTACAAAAATACAAAGTTTATATTTGATAGTACCCTGGAATAACATTCAATCAAATTAAGATTTTACTCTACGGTCACAAATTCTCAGAGGGAAGTTTGTTAATACAGCAACAACCACATCATCTTCTTACATGAGCATCTCAGTTTCAAGCTCATCAATTTTCCATGTGATAATATGTTCTTCTGGTTTTTGTGCATTCCCTTATTAAGCATGTGAAGAAGCAGAAGGTAAAGGAGTAGGAGTAACATCATCTCCAGCAACAATTGATGGCTGAGTTGCTTAGACGCCAATTTAGTACCCTATTACCCTAAATTTAGTACCCTAGTACCCTAAATAAATATGCAATCAAATAGCACGAAAAAAATAACCAAATAGAATAAATCGGAAGAAGAATACACATGAATACCTTTATATCAAGAGATTGACTTGCTATTTTCAACATCTAGAATCCACGTACTCCAGACAGACTTCTATGGCTCAACATCAATTCCTGTGAAGAAATAGATAAGCTGGTGAAGGAGAAATCAAATAGCTAAGCTAAGAAAGACAAAGAACATATCAAGGGTTTAGAGTTCTCAAATAACAAATAGCTAAGAAACAAACCAAATCTAGGGTTGAAATTCCTTTTGTAACAAACATTTGCAATTTATTTCTCCAGAACATCAAATTAACACCGAGATAGAAGGGGGAAAATTAGGTTGAAATTTTAAAACCTGACAGATGATTTTTCTTATTTGTTTATTCCTCTAGTGAATGACTTTGAAGCATTACTGTTAAGGTTGAGATAATCATGATTTGATGGCATATTTGCTAAGTCGATGTAAAGCAAGAAAGATGGGTATCCAAAGGATTTAGGTTAGATCGATGATAACACAATCTCTGAAAAATTATTCAAAGAACTTCCAAAGGTATTTAAAATATAGACGCATATACTGTCGATGGAAGGTTTATTACATAAGTTCAAGATTAACATAAAGGGAAAAAGGAAAAACTCACCTCAGAGACATTGTTGCCAGTATCATTAGCTGGTAGGGATAAGTTCCCCTTCTAACAGGACCTTAGCATCTAGATTCAGCTTACTGATAAACTTCAATGAGAAGGCCAGACCAAAGGCTTAGCCAACGAAGGGGTTCAGCAATGCTGCACATGCTCCATGCTTCTACTTTAATGCTATATAGCATATGGAATGCTCCTGCAAATTTCACCCATGAATCAATAATAGGGCGAATGGAGTTTACAATTCCAAGTTGACTTCAAGTAACCCTGTCAATAATTGTTTATTCATCAATTGAAGCATATCAAAAAGTTAAAACATGATAGCAGATATTCACTTGCACGTTAATAATTTTAGAATTTCGATTAACAATGAAAAAATCGCATATACAAATTACTCATTCCATATTAGGCAAGAGTTAACAGCAAATTATATTAATTCTAATACCGGATGCTTCATAATAAGAACATCATAACTTTGTTCATGGTTTGTAATTGTCTTGGCTTACCCTGCTGCATCTATTTTAATTCGATCTGCTCCTTGAGCAAGAACCGCATTGAGCTGCTAAAGGTAACTATATCTAGCAATAAAAAAATGTTATTTTATTTTGGAAACTCCTAAGAAAAAAGAAATGTGATTACTTAATTTCCCATGAGTAAAAGCAGGAACGTAACTATCGGACTGTGTTATTCTACCTTTCATGACCACCGAATGCATTATTCGAATTTCTTCCGTGTCTTTAACATAACCCCTTGACTTCTGTCGTGTGCTTATATGAATAGGAAAATATGTCCTACCTTTTTGGTTTGTTTAATGATATTCTCAACGACTTCAATATCTCCACTATACAAAAACACAAATCAAGTCATATTGACAACACCAAAAAAATGAAATGAATTGTCTCACGTACACAAATATACATTCTCCTTAATTTTCTAAGAGATGTGATATTTATACCTCAATTTCCTCCAAGTACATGAAGGCCAAAGATGAGACATTTAATTTTCTGTAAATGAAATGAATTTTCTACGTACACAATAGCTGCGCACCACCTTTGTCAATGGCAGAAAATAACTCGAATTTCATTGGTAAACATAAGCTTCTCAATCAGAGTTTTCACACTCCAGCTAACCAATGATAGCAACAATCTGGGATGCCTTCACCACTGTCATATCCACAAATAAAAAGCTAAGAATGTTCCAGCAAAAATTTGCTCAAAAACTTTAAAAGTAATCAAGACTCCTTTCTCAAACAATCTAAAACCAAGCTTGACTTCGGGTTCCACAAATACACCAGATTGCACTTGTCAACCACCCATTGGTATTCTTTCCAATCATTGGATTATCACAACAACCCACCCATTAGTATTCTTTCCAATCATTGGATTATCACAACAACCCAAGTTGCAATATCATATAATCCAGACCCCAATGAAGGCAAGTTCATAAACGATTCGTGTCCTGGTGTATCAATAGGTTTCCCAGTTTGGTATGTAATTTATTCGGCCTCACCTTCTTGGACGTTAATTACTCATATACCCAAACCTTCAAATTCATACGAGTTAAGTTATTACCTAGTAGTGCAAAATCCTTTGAGTCCCACTGCATCCAATGTTGATCAAATACCATAAACATGATGTTGATGACTCGATGTTAATGACAACTCATCAGTTGTGTAACGTCAGTAAAAGGAATCTACAAAACCATTAAATATAGAGTACGATCTATACGTTAACTAAACTCAAAAGGGATCGCTTTTAAGTTTGTAAAATCAGAGAAGAGACTGCAACCTTTTATAGTTAAAGAACAACATCTCTCAAAACTAATCCAGACCCATTTCGTCATAACCCATCACCATCATCAACGACAGCAGCTTACTTGTTCTTCCAACTGTAATCTCAACAATAACATCCAGTAAAGATTAGCAAGCCGCAGCAGCAGATGTGAATCGTGACAAATAAAGAAATTTTTTTATAAAACAGACCAAAAAACTATGAGGAAGTAGGTTTGACATACTCATAATTAAAATACCAAAACAACGGTTTCTAAGGAATCATTGAATAGTAACAATTCCCATGAAAATATGCATCATTCATCAGCTGTAATTGACAGCGCCAGCTTCTACACATTCTTTCAACCATTCTCTCAAACATGTTGTATACGCAATGTATGCTATAAAAAAAAAAAAAAAAAAAAAAAAAAAAAAAACTCAACTTAATATTATCTCTACACACCTCTTATTCCCATGCAAATCAAACACACTAATCAACACCAAAATCTACTAATAACACAATACATGCATAGTATTTCAAAACCAAAATATGAGTAGGAAAACATCTTCATTAAGAGAAAAAAGCCAGTATTGGATTTAGATAGAAAAAGAAAATTCAGATAGTAAATTTTCTTAGCTACGTCAGATTCAGATTTGAAGATGATGTCGTGGTTCATTGCATCTTGGTTGTTGTTATGATTGTTCGTAATTAAGAAGAAAAAATATAAATCATTAGAAAATTAATCATGGAAAGGAAGAAAACTGACCTTGAATTGGAAAAAAACCAAAGCCTCTACTTTGTATTGGTTTCAGCACAACAATGGCTGAGACACAGGGATTAAACAGAAAATTAAACAGAACCCTAATCAAAACCTACCAAAAACAAATACAAAATTGAGATATGAACCACTTGAAGCCCTAAATTTGGATTTGCTGAAATACAGAGGATGATTAAGCCAGGCTTAAACAATTTCTCCAACGATCTATAGATTTTTTGCGCGAGAGAAAAAAACGAATCACTGGTGAAGAAAAAGAAGAAGAAGAAGTGAATGAAAAACCCATTCTGGTGCGCTACCATTCTAAGCAGGAAGAAAATTAAAATATGCAGTACATCGATGACAGGTAAGGAGAAGGAGAGACGGCTACATCTTCTCAGTGTTTTTCTATACAATACAACTTCTAAGAATTCGAACGGACGGACGGATCTATCTCTTAAACATCGCAATGATCTCCATATATAGAACAAATTCGTACGAATTGTGAAACCCGTGAGTCTCTAATAGTCGTCCAATGACTACTCCATCCGGAGCTTCCCGACCTTCGGATCTGTGGTCCCCATTAAACGACGTC
>JAJJWW010006773.1:600000-772597 GCA_023531295.1 Papaver armeniacum
ACAAGTCTGGCTTTGTTTCTGACAATGGTTTCGAATTCATCTGATTTGTTTTTGTAGATCCACTTTGTTCCAACAATGTTGACTCCTGCTGGTTTTGGAAAAGTTCCCATACATCTTGCCTTTTAAACTGATTGAGTTCCTCATGCATAGAGTTAACCCAAGCAGGTTCACTGAGTGCTTCCTAAATATTCTTTGGTTCTATTGAAGATAGAAAGCATGAATAGTGGCAGACATTCTGAAGTTCTCTTCGAGTCATAACCCTTGCATTGGCATCTCCAATAATATCTTCAGTAGAGTGTCTTTGATGTACCCACTTAGCAGGTTTTTGAACAATATATTCAGTATCATTAGGTTGTTCAACAATACTTTCATTTTCATCTTTATCATCAATGTCACTAATTAGAGGAACCACAGAAGGTTCTTCTACAATCTGTTTTTCTTTAACAACAGTTTCAGAGGGAGGAAGCTCTGTTGCAGTGTGGTTGTCTTGACTAAAGTCACTAATGTCATCGATAACAACATTAATTGATTCCATAATGACTTTGGTCCTGATGTTGTACACCCGGAAGGCACGACTATCAGAAGCGTAGCCAAGAAAAATTCCTTCATCACTTTTGGAATCAAATTTTCCTCTATGTTCTCTATCTTTGAGAATATAGCATTTGCTTCCGAAAACCCTTAAATAGCTCAGATTAGGTTTTCTTCCATACCATAGTTCATATGGAGTATTTAGAGTTTTGGATCTTAAGTAAACTCTATTTATTAGATAACAAGCTGTAAAAATAGCTTCCCCCCAGAAATTTAGTGGTAGGTTTTTGTTGTGAAGCATTACTCTTGTCATTTCTTGAATATTTCTATTCTTTCTCTCAGCTACACCATTCGATTGAGGTGTAATGGGAGAACAGAATTGTTGGATAATCCTAAGTTTATTACAGTATTCATATACTTATGTATCTTTGAATTCTGTACCACGATCGCTTCTTATTTTTTTAAGTTTGCGACCTTGTTCATTTTGTATCCTGTTCACAATAATCTTGAATTCCTTAAGAGTATCATTCTTGTTCTTTAGAAAATCAACCCATGTGAACGAGTATAGTCATCTACCATTACTAAGGCATACTTATTACCTCCAATAGAAGCTTGTTGAATTGGACCAAACAGATCCATATGAATAAGATCGAGAGGAGCCCGAGTGGCTATATCTCGAGAAGATTTGTGTGGAATTTTTCCTTACTTACCCTTTTGGCATGCACCACAAACACCTTCTACTTTAGTGTTAATTTTTGGAACACCTTTGACAAGTTCACGATTAATGAGCTTTCCTAGCATACGGTAGTTGATATGACCAAACCGTTCATGCCACAAATTAGTTGACTCAACCTTAGTCAAGTTACAATACATATTGGACTGTATATCAAGAAGATAACAATTATTCATGCTTCTACGTCCTCGAAAAATTATTTTCCAGGACATGTCTTCAATATCACAACCTTTCATATTGAAGATAACTTTGTTACCTTTATCACAAATTTGACTTACAGACAGAAGGTTAGCCTTCATACCTTTAACATAAACAACATCATGAATTTCAGGAATACCAGGCAGTTTGATTGTACTTTTTTTGCTAATAAGACAACTGCTTCCATCTCCGAATGTTACAGACCATCCTTTATAGTCTTATGTCCTCGTGAACCAGGAGAGATCACCTGTCATATGTCTACTACAACCACTGTCGAGAAACCACTGGAATGGTGAAGTTGTTTTTAACGCAAAGGCTCCCAGACATCGTTCACCAGGTTTAGGAAGGATTGTTAAGTTCTTATAAAGACTCATAACACGATTAATCAGAAGTTTTGTAAAATAAATTTTCTGACATAAATGACTCCATCCTTCTTGAAAGAAATTCCTGGACGATTTCTTCTTAGTCTGTTTACAACATTTAGATGCTGAAATTGAACAGTTTAGAGGATTCTTGAAACCATCCAAAGTATTTGCCAGTTTTTTTATCACACATGATATTTCTGATTTCATCAGCAAGAGACAGATTCTGTTCAATCTCTTTGTCTAAGATCTTGACAAGATCATCAGAGTATTCATCAGAGTCTTGTGAAAGATCTTCTGAAAATCTTGAGACGTTAATTGAATCGAACATTAGATTCATTTCTTATAGGTTGGATCGCACCAAACACAGATTGTTAGATCTTTTCGTGTTTGCCCACTCTGATACCAATTGAAAAGGCGAGGGTACCCAAATATACCTCAAGCTAAAGCTTTTCTTACCTATAATTCATTTCTCTGAAAGTGATTGTCTATGGACTGAGTCGAGACAATACAACTAATAGGTTCACACTTCGTGTGATCGTCTATAGATACGAGATCGAGACAATACAATAACGAAGTATGTTTACTTGATACAAAGGTTCGGACTTAACCAAACACAATAGGATTGCTTATCAAGTAAATAGGAATTAACGTTTGTGTGATTTACTTTAATTATAATAAAACAATTATAATGCGGAAAATAAAAGTAAATGACACAACAAGATTTTGTTAACGAGGAAACCGCAAATGCAGAAAAACCCCGGGACCTTGTCCAGAATTGAATACTCTCAGGATTAAGCCGCTACACAAAATTACACCTAACTTCGTATAGTTGAGACCAAGTAACTAATCCTATCGTTCACTTAGTTCCGTCTGTATTCCCACGCCTCCGACTTGTGAATAAGTCACGTACTTGGAACAATTCCTTTGGTTCGTATTCCAAACAGTAAAGGAACAACAAATTTGTTTGGTATCAACTCTATTCAACCAAGTGATATGAGTCGGACAAAGGCTCTTCTGTTTATCTTAACATAAACTCCTTCGTCGGGTCATTAGATCTATCTTATGTTCAATCACCCAAAGGTAATCATTTAAGATTAAGCCAATCAATACCTTTAATCACAAGGAAACATATTGATTCCGATCTACTCAATTAATCAATCCAATCTACCACAAGGATAAACCGATTATTAATTGGATCCTCTTTTTCCCAAACAAGTATTGTGCACACCAAAGATTATAAAACCCAATTCAGATCTTCAATATCTTCTTTGTCTTCAAATCTTCTTAAATCTTCAATAAAAACCTGCACACAATCACTTGAATCTCTTGTGATCAATCACGCACAAAACGGAGTCTGTTAACAATGGATTATCACAAGATTGTCTTTAGAACTAACAACAGTCTAAAGATCCCTGTCGAAACTTTGAACTAGTTTGAGTGAATCTTATATCAGAAGAGAAGATTCTCAAGAATAAACAAACTAGGTGCAATCAGATTTCAACCACCGTTAGTCAATCAAATCAATCGAAAACAAAGATAAACCGCAGTTATCTAGTTTCCCACCAACGGGTCGCGCTATAGATTCTCAATCCCAAAGAAGACTTTAAACTGAGCGGCCTTAAGATATTTCGCCTAATTAGGTTACTCTACTCTCCGAATAGGCGGCTACACCATTAACAACAACAAAAGAGTAAATCTGTTGTTACGAAGGATTGATTTGCTAGAAAGGAAAACTTTGTGTATTTATAGACAAGGAAGTTTGGACACCAAGGAATTTCCAAAACCGAAAATATTCTCAAGATATTCATAAAAGCACAGATTCGGTTTTCATAATTTCTGGAAATGCTCTGTCCAAAAATAACGATTGAAATCTCTCGGAAAATCTAATTAGTAAATGCACATTACTAATTCTGTAATTTCCCTACAAAATGAAATTAATAACCTTAATTAAAAGATTCTTAACTTACTTATGTTTCGATCCTGGGATTCTCTTCCCTTAGCCGTTAAGGAATATCTTTGAACAATTATAGAAATAAACATTCACAACACGTGTTCAAAGTTTGTCGACATCTTAACTTTGTAAGTTCTCTTTCACACATACAACCTTGAAACCGATTTGCCACACTTCCAAACAAGTTTAGAATTGGTTCATCTGACTTTCAAGAACTATGTGATTGATCAAACCAACATTCAATCACAATCATGGGTTTACGGTTCTACCAAAACAAGTTTCGGTTCTACCTCCATGTGAGTACTGTGCATAGTCACACTAGCTTCCCAAAAGTTCGGTTGATTAGGTACTAGGATCGGTTCCTCACATATATATGGTATCTAACTTATATGTGTTGCACATGTCCATAGGATCGGTTCCCCTTTCTGCTATAAACCTTGATGCACCCCATACAAGGATCGGTTCCCTTTGATGTATTGCACCCCTTACTAGGATCGGTTCCCTTTCCCTTACTAGGATCGGTTCCCTTTCCCTTACAAGGTCAGACATACAAAATCCGATCATACCACAGGTGATTACTTAAGATCGGTTTTACTAATAAAAGTTATACCAATACATAAGTCGGGCCTTTGTGAACAGTTTTACCAAGAACACAATAAGTTGTGAGCGGTTATACTCTATCACACATATTGGTTGTTCATAAGATATGCAATGAATAACAAAACCAATAACACCTGGTAATTTCCTTTTCGGTTCACAAACAAGTTTATGAACTTACTTCCTTAGAACACATGTAAACATTGTTCCCTAGGATGAAATCCTCACCTCGTACCCATACATAATCACAATAACATTCAAATGATTATGGCGATGTCTTATCTACAAAGTTTAATGGTTAAGCAATAAACCTCGTATTGTATTCCTTAATTCTATGTCTATATAGAGTTCAAATATTCTTCGCAGTTATGTTTTCAATATGCACGACTTGAAAGATATGTTAGGGAATGAAACAGTTCAAGTCAAATATCACTAACCTCAAGTGGAAGGATGATTGTTGTCGTTGTAGCTCCTTGCTTCTTCACATCTTCAAGTCCTCGCAATACTTGTAATGTCTCATATCCTAATACTTTCAAGATAACCAATATGAAGTTTAACTCTAGTACATAATCAAGCGACTCTTAACATGAGTTTTGATTCACTAAAATATGACAACCAAACTTGACAAACCAACGCTTGGTGGGTTCAACCGAGCCATGCTCTAACAGGGACCTCCTTGAGTTATTAAGGAATACTTTTGAACAATAAAAGATAAGAGTTATTGAACATGTTCAAAGTATGTCGACATCTTATTTCTTTGTAAATCCTCTTTCATATTTACAATCTTGAAACCGATTATACCACACTTCCAAACAAGTTTAGAACTGGTTCATTTGATTTCCAAGAACTATGTGATTGATCAAATCAACACACTAATCATGGGTTTACGGTTCTACTAAACATAAGTATCGGTTCTACCTTAATATGGTTACTGGGACCGGTTACATTAGTTACCAAATTTGTCACGTCAATTACCAGGACCGGTTACCATATTCTCATGGTATTACTTGTGATCGGTCACACCAGTTACCAGGATCGGTTACACCAATTACCAGGATCGGTTACACCAATTACAAGGATCGATTACACATTCTTTTGTGATCGGTCACACCAATTACTAGGATCGGTTACACCAATTACTAGGATCGGTCACACCAATTAGAAATATCGATCATACCATCTAAGGTGATTACTTAAGACCGGTTACACTAATAAAATTCATACCAATACATAAGTCAGGCATTGTGACTAGTTTTACCAAGATACATAACAAGTTAGGATCGGTTACACTAATAAAAGTCATACCAATACATAATTCAGGCATTGTGACTAGTTTTACCAAGATATTTGTTCTACTAACTCACACATATTGGTAATCCAAAGATATGCAATGAATAACAATACCAATAAGCCTAGCGATTTCCCTTTGATTCACAAAACAAGTTCATGATTGTACTTCCTTTAAACGAATGTAAAACATTGTTTCCTAGGACGAAATCTTCACCCACACCCATACACATAATCACAATAGCATTCATACAAATATGTCGATGTCTTATATACGAAGTTCAAAAGATAAGCGTTATACTCCGTATTTTAATTCCTTAACACTATGTCTACTAGAGTATAATCATTCACAGCTTCGCAGTTATGTTTTCAATATAACACGACTTGAAAGATACGTTGGGAATGAAACAGTTCAAGTCAAAATATTACTAACCTCAAGAGGAAGGATGATGTCGTCGATGTAGCTTGTTACTTCTTCACATTATTCAAGTCTTCGAGTAATACTTGTATGTCTCATTATCCTAGCTGTCTAGCCTAACCTATACGAAGTTGTCTCTAGTACATAATCAAGCGACTCTTTAATTGAGTTTTGATTCACTAAAATATGACAACCAAACTTGACATACCAACGCTTGGTGGGTTCAACCGAGCTATGATCTAACATAAGGAATGCAATTTTTTTCAAAACGTGGCTATAAGGTTCATGAATTAATTCGAGTGAATCAAAATCGATTTTGCTTCAATTGTTCCTTGTATACTTCTATGACAATTTAAACAATTGAACAACTCTAGAACTAGTTTCATTTGAGTCATTTGAACTAGTTATGGTTAAGATGAATAAGGTTGATATGAAAGTGTTCATATGGCTAACTTCGGTTAACTATTGTTGAGTCAACAAGGTGTACACGTTTAGGTACGGTTACCCATATCTAAGTGAAGTCACTTTTCATTTGTGTGTAACAATCTAAGTTCGATCTAACGGTTGAAAGATATTAGCTTGAGTCTAATCAGGTTTTCATCTAAAGGTGAATATTGAATGCTTTGTTACCAAGGTAACATTGATTGCAAACCCTGATTTGAAGACTATATAAGGGAGAACTCTAGCAACTGGGAAACCTAATCCCCATACCTCCTGTGTGATACTAGTTGCGACGTAGAGTCGATTCTCCTTTAGCCTAGATTTTTCTAAAACATTATGTTAACAACTTGAAGACTTCATTGGGATTGTGAAGCCATACCCAACTATTTTCTCTGTAGTTGCGTGTTCTGATATTGTTGTTTTATATCGTATTGAGTATTATCTTCTTTAAGATTTTCTCGAGATTTAATCTCCGATAGACAAGATAAAAAGTAGTCACAAACATCTTCGTCTCATCGTTTGTGATTCCACAATATCTTGTTTCGCTATCATACGATTAAGATTATTGTGAGGTGATTGATATTACTTGGTTGTTCTTCGGGAATATAAGTCCGGCGTATCAATTGGTTCTTGTTCACCTTGATTTATCAAAACACGGAACAAAACTCGTAGGTATTTCTGTGGGAGACAAATTTATCTATTCAATAGACTTTTCTGTGTGAGACAGATTGGTTTATCAAGTCTTCGACTTTGGGTCGTAGCAACTCTTAGTTGTGGGTGAGATCAGCCAAGAGAATCAAGTGCGTAGAGTCTTGTTGGGATTCAGAGGCGTAAGGAACGCGACTGTACCTTGATCATTGTGAGATTGGTTAGAGCTCAACTACATTCCTGTCCGAAATTAACTTGGAGTAGGCTAGTGTCTGTAGCGGCTTAATACCGTGTGGTGTTCAAATAAGGACTAGGTCCCGGTTTTTTTTTGCATTTGCGGTTTCCTCGTTAACAAAATTTCTGGTGTCTATGTTATTTCTTTTCCTCATTATATTTTCCATATAATTAAAATATCACAGGTTGTGCGTAGTTCAATCAATTAGATAATCCAACCTTTGGTTGTTGATATAAATTGATTGACACTTGAACATTGGTCATTGGTACCGTTCAAGTTGTTTCACATAATAATCAGGCTCACGGATTTCTATCTGTTTGATTTGATGATTACATTGTGAAACAGAGACACACATCTTAGATATATTTCTTGATTGAGCTCGCTTTATTAGTTGGTGCTCTCGGAATTGTATTGGAGTTTGTCCATACAGATTGCTAAATGATCGGTGCCTAATAATGCATGTTTCTAGATCATTTTGTTATCTTTTGTCACATCTCAAGTGCTTTAATGTTCCATTTTAAGTCAAATTATGCATTTTGTTTCTCCAGGTATCAATAGTCTTGTTTGCTGTAAATATTGATAATTTATGTTTGTTTGTGATTGTAGGAGAACAAAAAGTCTGTGGTTGGCATCACTGAGAGTGGAATAGCGCACCTTGAAGCATAAAATCTATGAGCAAAAGTGCAGGCAACAATGTTGTTGGATTAAACAGAGTCAAGGTAGCAAAGATTGGTGGCTAATTAAGAAGAAGAAGGATTATCTGAGCATGGAATGAAGAAATGGGCCATAACCTAAGTTATACCCATGTTGGGAGTTAAAGAAAAGAAGCCTAGCCCAAGTTCCACTCTCATCTGCCAAAGACAAACCTTTAACCCAACCAACACCCAAACAGACCCTTAATCCATCTTTCTCCTTCATCCCCAACAACACCCGACCCCATTCACTTTCCATCTTCTTCCCCTCCCTGTCAAACCCTAACTCTACCAATCCTCTCGAGAACCAAGACCCTGTCAATTTCAGTACTCATATCCATACCTCCATCAACATCCTTCCCCATCAGACCACTTGCTATTGTCTATGCCTTTCTCTATACTCGATTCAACCTAACCCTAGGTTTTGACTCCTACAAGAATAGGTCAGCTGTTTGGTTTTCAAAACCGAAGAAATCATCAAGCTAGGGATTTGACTTTGTTACTCTCTGCAAACTTCAGCAACAGCAGCGCGCAATCAACGGAAATAGGGTGGATGTGATGATTAATCAAGTGGCGATTAGGTCTGATTTCAATCAACAACATCAGTCAAATTGGTGAAGATAAAGGTGTGGTTGTACATGATTGAGGATTAATACTGAGTGGCGAGTTTCAAGAACAAAAACCCTTAATTTTATATTGTGTATTTGTGGGTTGTGTGGAAGGGATTTTGGGGGAAGAATTGTTGTATAAATAGGGGTTGTTTTGTTGTGTAAAAACATGCAAGGAAAAAGGGTGAGGAGTAGAAATCAGTTCTCAGTCCTTGTCTCTGTCTCTATTTTATGTTTGTGAATTAGTAGAACTCAGTTGAAAGGATAAGTGCTTCTATTGTTATCAATATCAAAAACTTCATCTGTTTCTATACTAGCTATGTTCTAACTTTCTTAGCTAGAGCTTTGATGAAATCCTTAGCTTACTGCTAGTGTTTTATGTTAATGAAATTTTTCTTGTAGAGCTTGATTGAAAAGGATTTGGTTTAGTCTTTATGTTGCAACTTATAACTTTCACCTAGCATGTCTTGCATCCTAGGTTGTTAGATCAATTATTTGTTGTTGCATCAACTCATGCATCACTGTATGTTTTCAATTTGTGATTAGTTGTGTTATAATAAGACAACTAATACTAGGAATTGATCTTTTAGTTGTGATTGAACTATCTATCTTTGAAACCCTTTTGGAAAGGCGAAAGACTCGTATCTTCACCGTTGATCCGTTACAAGGGATAAGAACAGTTTCAATAACTAAATTATCTGGTGTAGGTTAAGTGGTGGAATTGATAGCTCTAGTGCTCTCTTATCAAGTGTTTAAACTTTCATTTAAATTGCATTCTGTTTTTCAGTCAATTATTTTTGCCAACATCTAATTTTTTAGACAAACTCTTTGATTTGAACTAGTAAAGTAAGGCTTTAAATTTAACTTTGCATTCACCTTGTCCCCGTGGATCGACCTGTATTTGCATTATACACAATAAAGCACTGTGCACTTGCAGTTTAATTGTAGGTATATCTTCTTTCCTAGCCTACCAAGTTTTTGGCGCCGCTGCCGGGGATTCGGTAGTGGTGTGGTTGCTTTATTGTTAACTTTACTGGTTTTTATTTTAGTTTTGTATATATAGACTTTTCTATTTTCCTGCTGTCATTGTTATAACTTTGTTGTTTTGAACCATCTGTATATACCTTGCATCTTTGTTTGTCTTGCATCTTTGTTTGTCTTGCATCTTTTTATAGTTATAGCTCTTCGATCATTATAGCATGTAGCTTCTCATCAATCTGTTGTAACTGTAGTGTAGCCCTGTAACCTCTTAGCCGTTCTTTTAGCTATAGTTTTTAAACTTTCTTTCATCGCATACTGCATCTAGGATTTTTAGATACATCTATCTTTATAGTTCTGTGGTTTTAGTCATTGTGTTTTAGTTAGTTTCATCGCATAACTGCATCAAGTTAAACTTCCCCCAGTCTTCAATCATAATCACCAGCATCATTATTTTGTGGCATACCATTTCTGTTTTTCTGCCATCTTTAGTGTAACTCCATTGTGTGCTCCATCTGTTCATTACAATTAGTTTACTATCATTGTCCTGTGGCTGTACTTGCAATTTTCTATCATTCCATTTTCATTAGTATAAACTGCCATTATCTTATATTCATATTTAGTTAGGATAGCTAAATCTTTGTTTTATACCAAAATCTGTAGCTGTCAGTTCGTTTACATCATATTTTGGGTCTGTCGAGTTTCATTTTACTTAATTTGTTTCTGTAGTTGAACATATCATAACTTTGGTTTCTACAGTTCTGTTTCATATACCTTGCATATGTAGGATTGCTGTAATTCTGTAAGCATCTTAGCTGTAGTTTTAATTTTCACTCTCTTTGTAATTTGTAATTTGTAGTATAACTCGCCTGTAACTATTTCCATCACGTAGTTTGAATCAGTAGCCACGTCATTGTCTTTAAGTGTTGTGTGTCTCAGATCCACTCTGTTCTGTTTGCATCATAGTTAGTTGCATCCTGTAGTTTTAATCTCTGTATCGTCAATTTACTAGTTTTTCCTGTTTAGGATGTATATATACTTGTTTAGATTTTAACTTTTCTGTATAATCCATCCATTCATGTAACTCCATTCTGTTCTGTTTAGATCTTTCGATTAGTGATAGCTTAGCTTGTCAGTGTGGTACACAGTATTGGTCTTGCTACTCTAGTTTGTTAACTGTCTGTAGTTTCTTTTGTTTCCTTGCTTTACCAGCGTATTTCCGGTTACTGAAATTCCTCTTTTGAGCTCAACAGGTACCTGGGATATTGCATTGCAACTCAAGGGCTAGGAAAAAGATTGTGAGACAACCTGTTGGTTGTGCCTAAACCCGGTCTTATACCGGCGGTATCGTGCCTCAACTTTAATATCCTTGTCTTGAATAATACACCATTCTCGCATGCACACTGAACTAGATACTCCATCATAAAACCCCTGAAACACATTTGTATATATGACTCTGTGATTGCGAGTAAACTGCTTGCTAGCTGTTTTATTATATCACTGACTATTCCGTCGATCTTGGCAATATGTGTGCACTCATCCCTGAAATTGATTGTCAAAAGCATAAATCTGTGATATATCCTGACTGGCTATTGAACTAGTATCATTGGTACCTTTGTGCATGAATCTGTTGAACTAGCTTTTGATTTCTCATAAGTTTAGATTCACTGTATTGTGAGATGTGTGATTGTTATAACATGTTCACTGATATGCATGCTAGGCTATGATTGTGACTTTTAGAGACCAAGCAAATCACCTAGTTAGAATTCAGCGAGAGGACGTAGTTGAGATTCCTGTGTCTGTTGAGGAAAGACCTGACCAACCTGAGACAATGGGTGACGATATAGTCCAACCCCGCAGTCTCAAAGATTACATGTACCCCACGAGGACAAGCCAGCCCTCTTGTATTGTTCTGCCAGAGACTGCTGGTCATTTTGAGTTAAAGGCGAGCACGATCCATATGCTCCCTGTGTTTCGAGGGGTTGATGCTGAAAACCCTTACCACCACGTGAGAGATTTTGAGGAAATCTGTGGGACTCTCAGATTCAATCAGTTGACAGAAGAGTCCCTAAAATTGCGTTTGTTTCCTTTTTCTTTGAAGGAAAAAGCCAAATCTTGGCTATATGCTTTGCGACCTCAATCCATAAGAACTTGGAATGATCTTACGAAAGAATTTTTTAAAAAGTTCTTCCCAAATCACAAAACAGCCACCATTCGTCGGAGTATCAATAGTTTTGTTCAAATGGATGGTGAGACATTGTCCAAGTATCTAGAAAGGTTCAATGATTTGTTACTTCAATGTCCTCACCATGGTTTCGAACAGTGGAGACTCTCAACAATTATATATGAAGGGTTGGATTTCGCCACTCGATTTATGGTTGAAGCAATGTGCAATGGTGAGTTCACAAATAAAAGTGCCGACGAGTCATGGACCTTTCTACATGAAGTTGCCGAGAAAACTCAGCAATGGTAGTCTGTTAGAGAACCTAGGAAGTTAACCAACAGGGATAGTATCCATAAGATAGAGTCTGCCTTTGAGGGTAATGCTAAAATAGCATCATTGGCTAGAAGAGCTGAGGCATTAGAATTGGAGAAAAATATAAAATCTGCTGCTTCCACTTCTTGTAACCAAGTTGAGATTTCTATTTGTGCTGCGTGTAATAGTTCTGATCATCTTATTGATAACTGTCCACAGTTGCATGCATTTCAAGAGTCTAGACCTGAACAAGCCCATGTTTTGTATCAAAAGCAAGAACATAACCCTTATTCACAGACCTACAACCCAGGTGTTGATGGTGGATTTTCATTTAAGGTTAAAATTGTAAAAAATCAAAAAATCATGCGCTGACATCTTGTAAAAGATAAAGCCATTAATAAGTGTTGGATACTCCTTCACTTTACTAATTCACCTAGAATGGAGCATGTGGCAACAATCCCATTCTGTGAATACATGAAATTCATCCAGGTTGGAGCATGTAGCAACAATCCCATATACCCTGTGAATTTATAGAATTATTAATTAATGCGTGAGCAGCCTTGTATTTCCTGTACTCATTATCAGTGCGGCATGACGACTGAGTGTTGCTCTCAGCAGAGCAACACGAACCTCCAAGCATTATAATGAAAGCATGTACGAAATACCCGTACAGGTTGCAACTCTCGGTGTGTTATACTAGCCCGATTGAAAACTCTCGGTGTGTTATACTAGCCCGATTGAGCATCCGGACTGTCCGTATCAGTTTGGATATGATCTCGTTCATCCAACCTCACCAGCGTGATTGGATGACCCAGATCAATTCCATAACCCCCAAGCAGGTATGGAATATTCACTGTCGAACCAACGCGGACCCCGCATGATCGGCCTCCCAAAATATTGGCATAGCTTGCCAAAAACGTCCAAACCAGAGCGTATGGACGGGTTTGCGGCATATTACATGTGTCGCAAAACAGTCTCAACCATCCATCTTCGCAGGTATAGATGGAGGGCGTAGATGTAGATTCAAAGGGCCCAGAGCATGTCAACACATTCACCGTGGGCCGCCTACATACCCCGACCAATCGGTCGGGACCAACCATGGTTGGTCATCCCAATTCGTGCGCCCGAACAGAGCATGAGGCACGGCCGTGAAACCCAAAATTAGGGTTTTGAGCATCACGAGCGTCCATCTTCTCCGGCACGAATGGAGGGTCCCAGATTAGATTAAGCAGGTCCGGTCATACCAGCATGACCACCGTGGGCCCGTCTATCCCCTCACCTGATCGGCCAAGGCATATCATGCCTGGCTATCCCAAAACGCGCATCCAAACTTGCGTGGTCACACTTCCCAAATTGCAAACTGATCTCGACCACTCAACTTCACCGGACGATTTGAGTGGCTTAGATCACATTTTCATGGGACAGTCAGGTATAGGCGTGAACACCAGCCTACCACCTACACTCCAGACCGATCGGCCAAGACCGACCAAGAATTGGTTGTCTTGGAACGCGCGCCTGAAGATGGCGTGATGTGCGGCTCTTGCGGCACTAATTTTCTGTCACAAATTGATCTCGACCACTCAACTTCACCGGACGAATTGAGTGGCCCAGATCATACTTTCGTGAGGTAATGGGGTATGGGCGCCTGCACCGTCATGCCGTCTACACGCATGTACGATCGGCTGGCCAAAATCGTCTCCCAAGCTTGGATTCGACCAAGCTGAAGAATAATGCCTGCGCACCTCTTCAAAACCCTAATTCCATCTACGGTCGCAGTGAGTGTCTCAAAGATCATCTCATCCGTCCAACTTCACCGGCTTGGTTATACAACCCTGGTCAGGAGTTAATTGGTCAGTGAGGCGTCATGGTGATCACCACCCGTCACTTTACCACACCATGATGCGATGCATAAAATACACATGATACTTCACAAGTATCAACTTCCCGAATAACGCTGTGATTATTCAATTTAGCATTACATGCTACCTTTTGTGGGTCCCACGATCCACACTCGAGACATCAATCATGTCACAAACTGGGGGATACATCTTTGGGGTATTGGTCCGGCGGTTTACGGCGTGCGGCGTGCAACGCGCCATCAAGAACGTGTCAGGAAGTCATGGACGGTTAGAGATGACAGGAAAAGTGGGCAAGACTGGTCGTGTAACACCAACACACAACTCCACTACTCCATCATTCCACTTCCTCCACTTCCCACGAGAGACGTGAATAAGGCTCAAATGACTTGTATAAATAGGTTCTCCTCCCTATTTTCAACACATGAGAAAAATAACACAAGTCGAGACGAGACAGAAACCAAGTGTTAATACAAAACGTATTCAAACACCCAGAGCCTGCTTGCATCAATCGTAAGCCTTCTCACCTTTCTGTTACAAGTCATAAGCAAGCCGACACCTTCACAATCTCAACACCTTATTCGCTTCCCTCCATAAGATCAACCCCATCTCCTTCACTTTGTGACCGAAACAAGTCTGGAACGGCCATTTCTTGGTTTAGGACGGACTTGCACAGATTGATTTCCGAATCTACAAGCACTCACCGTGCAGTGCATTTGTTTAGGGTTTAGATTCATTCCTCATCCACACACCCCAAATTACCAAATCCGGCAGGAATAGTTTTCACCCATAAACACCAGGGTGGAGGAACCACCCTAACTTTTCATGGTCCAAGGGCCCTGTACAAGGGGGTGCATCAGGTAGCACACAAGGATATTCATATCCTAGAAACCCCCAGGTAAAATCGTACACACATCATCCTTCTGAAAAGAAATTATCAAGCACTGAAGAAAGTGTCGGTCTGTTGACCCAAAATCTTTTGCAAAATTAGAAGTCCACTGACCAACGTTTCACAAGTCTAGAACTTAAGATAGGTCAGATCTGTGATGCGCTTAATGACAGGGAAAAGGGTAAGTTTCTAAGTCATCCTGAACAAAACCCAAAAGGCATATTTCAGGCAAATACGTCTACTTGTAATGAAACTGCACATGCTGTTACCACTCTTCGTAGTGGTAAAGTCATTGATAACAATGTACGCGTGCCTGAAAAGGGTGAGTCTGTGTCTAAGTCACAATTTCATGATACACCAGTTGTTGAAAATCAATCTGAGCATGTACCTAGATCTAAAAAATCTGATGATGTGAATGTTTCTGTGCCATCAACTGCGCCTGCAGCTCCTTTTCCTCAAAGGTTAGAGCAACAAAAGAAAGGAACACAGTATAACGAGATATTGGAATTGTTCAGGCGAGTCAATATTAACATTCCATTTCTCGAGGCAATTAAGCAGATCCCTGCTTACGCTAAGTTCTTGAAAGATCTGTGCACACAAAAGCGAAAGCTTAATGTGCATAAGCGTGCCTTTCTTGCTGAACATGTAAGTTCTATCATTCAAAACAAGACTCCACCTAAGTTTAGAGACCCAAGCTGTCCCACAATCACATGCAAGATAGGTGACCATACGGTCAATAAGGCGTTACTAGACTTAGGGGCTAGTGTGAATCTGCTGCCATATTCGGTATATGTGCAGCTAGGTCTGGGAGAGTTGAAAGCAACACCTATAACTCTGTAATTGGCAGACAGGTCAGTCAAAATTCCTCGTGGTGTGGTAGAAGATGTCTTGATTAAAGTTGATAAGTTCTATTTTCCTATGGACTTCATTGTATTGGATACTCAGCCTGTGAAAAACCCAGACTGTCACATTCCTGTCATTTTAGGACGTCCTTTCTTGGCGACGTCCAATGCAATTATTAATTGTCATAATGGAGTGTTGAAGTTGTCATTTGGTAACATGACTGTGGAGTTGAATGTCTTTAATGCTAGCCATCAACATTTAGATCATGATGATGTGCATGAAATCAACATGATTGAAAGTTTGGTTCAAGATTCGTTATCTAGTAACATGTCTGTTGATCCTTTGCATGCTTGCCTGAATAATTTCAACTTAGATCTGTTTGATGATGAATACATAAGTGAAGTGAATTCTTTGCTCGAATATGCACCCCTCATGGACACGACTAAATGAAAAGCTAGAGTGGAGCCACTTCCACTCTCTGAATCCAAGTCTGTCCCGTCTTTTGTTGAGCCACCAAAGCTCGAACTGAAACCATTGCCTGATACTCTTAAATATGCATTTTTGGGTTCTTCTAATACTTTGCCTGTAATCATTTCGTCTGCTTTAGATATAGAACAAGAGAGTAAACTTTTAGAAGTACTTAGAGAGCATAAAGATGCCTTAGGATGGACAATCTCAGATATTAAAGGTATTAGTCCCACAATTTGTATGCATCACATAAATCTTGAAGATAATGCTAAAACATCTAGGGAAATGCAGAGGCGACTAAATCCTAACATGAAAGAAGTTGTTAGAGGTGAGATCCTTAAGCTTCTTGATTCGGGTATCATATACCCGATTTCAGATAGCAAATGGGTTAGTCCCATTCAGGTTGTGCCGAAAAAGTCGGGAATTACTGTTGTTCAAACTGATAAAGATGAGTTAGTTCCTACTCGAGTAACCACAGAGTGGCAATTTTGCATTGATTATAGGAAGCTGAATGCAGTTATAAGGAAAGATCATTTCCCTCTCCCTTTCATAGATCAAATGTTAGAAAATTTATCTGGGCATAGTTATTATTGTTTTTTGGACGGCTATTCTGGTTACAACCAGATTCACATAGCACCCGAGGACTAGGAAAAGACTACATTTACATGTCCTTATGGTATATTTGCTTATCGTCGCATGCCCTTTGGGTTGTGTAATGCACCCGCCACATTTCAACGTTGTATGATGAGCATTTTTCTGACATGATAGATAATTTCCTTGAGATCTTTATGGATGATTTTTCTGTGTTTGGATCTTCTTTTGAGGAATGTTTGAGACATCTCACTCTTGTGCTGATTAGATGTAAAGATAAAAATCTGGTGTTGAACTGGGAAAAGTGTCATTTTATGGTAGACTCGGGCATAGTTCTAGGACATATCATCTCTGAAAAAGGAATTGAAGTCGATAAAGCTAAAGTTGACCTTATTCAACACTTGCCACAACCTCGCTCTGTGAGGGAGGTTAGATCTTTTCTAGGCCATGTTGGGTTATATCGTAGAGTCATTAAAGACTTCAGTAAAATTTCTAGACCACTTTGTAATCTACTTGGTAAAGATGTTGCTTTTGTATTTTATGATGCTTGTGTGCATGCATGGGAAGAACTCAAAACTCTTCTAATTTCAGCCCCTATAGTCCGACCACCTGACTGGAAATTGCCATTTGAAATCATGTGTGACGCGCCCGATTTTCTTTGTTAGTCTTTGTTTTTAGGGCAGCGCTTCGATAGACTTCCATATGTGATATACTATGCTAGCAAGACTCTTAATGATGCTCAACTTAACTACTCAACTACTGAGAAGGAATTGCTTGCTGTTGTTTTTGCATTGGACAAGTTTAGGTCATACTTGATAGGATCCAAGGTCATCATATACACTGATCATGCTGCCCTGAAATTCCTTCTTTCTAAGAAGGATGCTAAAGCTCGTCTCATCCGATGGATATTGTTATTGCAGGAATTTGATCTCGAAATTCGAGATAAGAAAGGTTCGAAAAATGTTGTTGCCTATCATTTGTCTAGATTAAATGTTGAGTCTTTTGATGATTCCTTGCTTATTAGATAGTCTTTTCCCGATGAACAATTAATGCTTGTATCTGAGTTTCCTTGGTTTGCTGACATTGTGAACTATCTTGTTACGGGAAGAATGCCTTTGCATTGGTCTAGACAAGACCGTTCTAAGTTCTTGGCTGAAGTCAAATACTTCTTTTGGGATGATCCTTACCTTTTTAAGTACTACGCGGACCAAATCATTAGGAAATGTGTCCCCAACAATGAACAGAAAGATGTGATATCTTTTTGTCATGACCAAGCATGTGGAGGCCATTTCAGTGCCAAGAAGACTGCTGCAAAAGTCTTGTAGAGTGGGTTTTATTGGCCATCGTTGTTCAAAGACTGTCATGCTTATTGTATTGTCTGTGAACGTTGTCAAAAACTAGGAAGTATTTCTAAAACAAACATGATGCCATTGCACCCTATTTTGATTGTTGAACTGTTTGATGTGTAGGGAATTGACTTCATGGGACCATTTCCTAATTCTGAAGGTAAATTGTATATCCTTGTCGCAGTTGATTATGTTTCTAAGTGGGTAAAAGCGATTGCAACCAAAACAAATGACCACAAGGTGGTACTTTCATTCTTAAAAGAAAACATATTTTTTCGTTTTGGCACTCTTAGAGCTATAATCAGTGACGGTGGTTCACACTTTTGCAATAGGTATTTTGAGTCATTAGTTCGCAAGTATGGCATAACTCATAAAGTCGCAACCCCATACCATCCACAAACCAGTGGCCAAGTAGAGGTTTCCAATAGGGAGATTAAGCATATTCTTGAAAAGACGGTTAACCCGTCTAGAAAAGATTGGTCCTTGATATTGAATGATTCTTTATGGGCCTATCGAACAACATATAAAACTCCTATTGGCATGTCTCCTTACAGACTTGTGTACGGCAAGCATTGTCATTTACCTGTTGAATTAGACATCGTGCATATTGGGCTATAAAGAAACTTAACTTTTCTCTTGATAAGGAAGGTACTCAACGGAAACTCCAACTCAATGAATTGGAGGAGCTGAGAAATGATGCTTACGATAGTGCAAAGATGTACAAACATAGAATGAAGGTGTTCCATGACAAGCGCATTTTGCGCAAGTCATTCACACCTGGCCAGAAAGTTCTGTTATACAACTCACGTTTGCATCTTTTCCAGGTAAATTGCGTTCTAGATGGACAGGCCCATTCTTGGTACGAACAATATTCCCTCAAGGAGCTGTAGAACTCGAAGACGTAGCAACAAAGAACGTCTTCAAGGTCAATGGGCAGAGATTGAAGCCATTCCTTGAACCAATTCCACCTGAAATTGAAACAACTGACCTGGCAGATCCCATCTATGTGGACTGAACTAGTTCATTCCTTGTACATACCACATGTTTAGAATTCCTTTGTATCTCCTTGCTTTCTTTTGTTTTCAGTTTGCCAAATTAGTGTTTAATGTATATAATCTCTGTTTTGTTTGTGATATCTACATCGTTGCTCGACTATCTGGTTTGGCAACACTTTTTGGATCCGGTACTCTCTAACCTTTCTTTATCTTCATGAACTTCATGGCATGTTATAATTTGTGTATCCTTAGAAACATTGAGGACATTGTTTAACATAGGTTTGGGGGTACAAGTAGATATCACATGAACTTAATTTGTAGAAATTTGGTATGTTTGAATCTTGTCAATGGTTAACATCTTAGAATGAAAAATGAAAAATTGAGCTCATTTACCTTGAAATGTGATACATGTGCATGAGATAAAATCTTAGGATTCTTAGTCTAGATGATGAGGCACCCCTGATTCTAGCACAATTCACATGTTGATAAGAAATTTGCACATGCACGATCTACCAACGCATGTATGGCTTCGGGCAGGCGTTTTATCGGTTAAGTAGGATGCCAATCATCTAGAATACTGAATGAGACTTGACTAGCTTGTTCTTTGGTTGGCTGGGATAGAAGGTGGAGGATACGTTAAGAAAAGCAACCATTGAATTTGACCGGGTGCATCGAAAAGGGATGCCTCTTGCTAAAAGTGTCATGTAATGTATTTTTGAGCTTTTGGGTAAAGTTGTGTCATGTTGTATTTGTATCTCTTGTTATTGTAAAGTCAGATGAAAATTCAGTTATAAGAAAAGAGATGAAAATCTTGTCTCAAAAGAAAAAGAAAAAAAAAATCAGAAAAAGAAAGAGTACTCATTGTTTGTTATTGTGCTCTATTTCAGTAAGAATGTTAAAGTGTTTCTCTTGCTTCAAATGAGAGTAGTCAATGTAAATATTGCAGTCAATGTATTTGTGCTGTTATGTGTTGTAAATAGTCATGTAATAAAGCAATGGAGGGTGTAGCCATCGATGTACAACGCGGGTAAGATGAAATATCACCAACTCTTAGGTGAACATTCACAATTCTCGTAAAGCCGGACAGCTAGCTTGGCTTTGAATTCAGTTCTTATCCTAAAAACTATCTCTTAGCGATTGGCAGTCATAACTTCTGGTCATTCTATAAATATGTGTAGATACACTTTACACTCTCATCACATGTCTTTAGTTGTTTCAGTGCTAGGATTGTGCCTTTGAAAGCTAGATTGACATATCCATTTGTTGTGAGCTAAAACTAAATTGCACATGTCACATTTCATGGAATCTGAGCTTATATTTTGTCCTAAGAACTTTTTGGGTATATTTTGTCATGCGCCAGTGGCGTAGGTAGACTTTTCTTTTTGTTTTATGTCTTACTCGAGGACGAGTAAAAGGCAGGTTTGGGGGTGTGATCGGTGCCTAATAATGCATGTTTTTAGATCATTTTGTTATCTTTTGTCACATCTCAAGTGCTTTAATGTTCCATTTTAAGTAAAATTATGCATTTTGTTTCTCCAGGTATCAATAGTCTTGTTTGCTGTAAATATTGATAATTTATGTTTGTTTGTGATTGTAGGAGAACAAAAAGTCTGTGGTTGGCATCACTGAGAGTGGAACAGCGCACCTTGAAGCATAAAATTTGTGAGCAAAAGTGCAGGCAGCAATGTTGTTGGATTAAACAGAGTCAAGGTAGCAAAGATTAGTGGCTAATTAAGAAGAAGAAGGATTATCTGAGCATGGAATGAAGAAATGGGCCATAACCTAAGTTATACCCATGTTGGGAGTTAAAGAAAAGAAGCCTAGCCCAAGTTCCACTCTCATCTGCCAAAGACAAACCTTTAACCCAACCAACACCCAAACAGACCCTTAATCCATCTTTCTCCTTCATCCCCAACAACACCCGACCCATTCACTTTCCATCTTCTTCCTCTCCCTGTCAAACCCTAACTCTACCAATCCTCTCGAGAACCAAGACCCTGTCAATTTCAGTACTCATATCCATACCTCCATTAACATCCTTCCCCATCAGACCACTTGCCCTAGGTTTTGATTCCTACAAGAATAGGTCAGCTGTTTGGTTTTCAAAACCGAAGAAATCATCAAGCTAGGGATTTGACTTTGTTACTCTCTGCAAACTTCAGCAATAACAACGCGCAATCAACGGAAATAGGGTGGCTGTGATGATTAATCAAGTGGCGACTAGGTCTGATTTCAATCAAAAACATCAGTCAAATTGGTGAAGATAAAGGTGTGGTTGTACATAATTGAGGAGTAATACTGAGTGGTGAGTTTCAAGAACAAAAACCCGTAATTTTATATTGTGTATTTGTGGGTTGTCTGGAAGGGATTTTGGGGGAAGAATTGTTGTATTAATAGGGGTTGTTTTGTTGTGTAAAAGCATGCAAGGAAAAAGGGTGAGGAGTATAAATCAGTTCTCAGTCCTTGTCTCTGTCTCTATTTTATGTTTATGAATTAGTAGAACTCAGTTGAAAGGAGAAGTGCTTCTATTGTTATCAATATCAAAAACTTCATATGTTTTGTATACTAGCTATATTCTAACTTTCTTAGCTAGAGCTTTGATGAAATCCTTAGCTTACTGCTAGTGTTTTATGTTAATGAAATTGTTCTTGTAGAGCTTAATTGAAAAGGATTTGGTTTAGTCTTTATGTTGCAACTTATAACTTTCACCTAGCATGTCTTGCATCCTAGGTTGTTAGATCAATTATTTGTTGTTGCATCAACTCATGCTTCACTGTATGTTTTCAATTTGTGATTAGTTGTGTTGTAATAAGACAACTAATACTAGGAATTGATCTTTTAGTTGTGATTGAACTATCTATCTTTGAAACCCTTTTGGAAAGGCGAAAGACTCGTATCTTCACCGTTGATCCGTTACAAGGGATAAGAACAGTTTCAATAACTAAATTATCTAGTGTAGGTTAAGTGGTGGAATTGATAGCTCTAGTGCTCTCTTATCAAGTGTTTAAACTTTCATTTAAATTGCATTCTGTTCTTCAGTCAATTCTTTTTGCCAACATCTAATTGTTTAGACAAACTCTTTGATTTGAACTAGTAAAGTAAGGCTTTAAATTTAACTTTGCATTCACCTTGTCCCTGTGGATAGACCTGTATTTGCACTATACACAATAAAGCACTGTGCACTTGCAGTTTAATTGTAAGGTATATCTTCTTTCCTAGCCTACCACTAAAAGAAATATTGGGTGAGGTTGTTA
Organism: Papaver armeniacum; assembly: GCA_023531295.1. Classification (NCBI taxonomy): domain Eukaryota; kingdom Viridiplantae; phylum Streptophyta; class Magnoliopsida; order Ranunculales; family Papaveraceae; genus Papaver; species Papaver armeniacum. The sequence goes on from JAJJWW010006773.1 coordinate 622,398, forward strand.
GACCCCCGCTTTTTCAATACATTGTAAGTGGTAGCTTAGACAGAAAACTTAAATTCGATCCCACGGTCTTTCTTTGCTCAGAAAAGGTCTATCATTTTTTTCATTTCGAATGTCTTGGATCCATCCAAATGTTGATCCCTTATTTTCCTCCCTCGTCTTCTTTATCTTTATTCATGCATGTCTTACGTGTCGACCTAATGTTTCGAACAAAAAATAATCAATATATGCATCATGGATTGTGGCTCAGATTGGAAGTTTGAACTTTGAATGAGGGCCTTGCATTGATGAGAAAAACCCATTATTTTTGTCATGGACCATCCAAATGCAATCCTTTGTTTGCCTCGCTCTTTATTCCTACACGTTTTATGCATTTCCCTGACGATTTGAATGAAGGACGCTGAAATTCGAGGTTAGCTTGCACCAATTACGCAATGGAGTAAGCCGTAGTGATCATATATTGAACAATAAAAGTAATTGTTGATGGTGGATTTTAGTTCAGGGCTAAAATTGTAAAACCATTATTTTTACGTGCTGTCACCCTGCAAAGGGAAAGCTGATTAAGAAGTGATGAGTGCAAAAAACCTCTTCACTTTATTTATTTGAAGCAATTCAATAAATACACAAAATTCACCCAGAATGGTGCGTGCAACAGCAATCCCAAATATTCTGTGAATTTTACTAGCATTAACAATTAATGCATGATTTGCCTGGTATTTTCCATGTTGTGTTCTCAGCCGAACTCTCATCATTGACATGACATGACGACTGAGTACTCACTCTCAGCAGAGTAGCATGAATCTCCGTGCCAATATTGAGACATGCATGAAATACCCACACAGGATACATCACTCTCTAACAGAGAGTCTCGCATCGACGCGCTTTGGTTAGCCGATCGAGCATGCTTAATTTCCTTAAGGAAAATCTAGACTGTCCGAATCAGTCTCAGAAACGATCATGGCCACACAAGTTGGCCGCGCAGTTTAACAGGCCTAGACGAACCCTAACAGGAGCAGGCGATCACGATAATGACCACCAGCGGGCCCGTTTTTGCCCTATCCGGTTGAACACATGTTGTACTCCCAAAACACTCATCGAATGCCAGCCCTGAAGTAGGGTGGTTAAGCTGGTTCGTTTTGCCTTGGAGTGGCTCGCACGAGCAAAGACTGCCAAAGAAAGTTTCAAAAAACATCGCGATCGTCCAACTTCGCCAGCTTAGTTGGACGGCTTGGATCGTCCCGTGATTGATCAATGAGGCGCTAATGCACACATTGGCGGGCCCACTCCTCACCTATCCGATCGACTGTCTCACGTCCTAGCCATGGAGCAGAAAACGCTTGCTCGAAGTGAGGATGGCGTGATGCTTAAGGGGTCGTGGAAATTCCACTAGCGTCTTAAATCGATCACAACCATCCAACTTCGCCGGCATGTTTGGATGGCTTAGATCGCGCCTAGAACCATCAGACAAGTACACATATGTTCACCATCGGCCCAACGTGGGCCCCACATGGTCGGTCTCCCCAAAGGATGAGCATAGCCTGCCAAACCGTTTGGCCAAAGTTGCGCACATGACTGATCCAAAACCCTAATTAGGGTTTGCGGCTTTACATATATGTCGTAGTTTGATCATGGCCATCCATATTCGCCAGCCTAAACGGAAGGTGTAGATATAGACTTAAGAGGTACCAAGAGTATCAACATAATCACCGTGGGCCCACCTATACGTGTGACCGATCGGCCTAGGCCAACCATGGCTGAGCACCTTGAAACGCGTGCCCAAAGGAGGCATGTCACGCGGTTCCCAAATCCTTTGCGGCAAAGGATTTCTATCGCAAATCGATCACGGCCACTCACCTTTTCCAGACAAATTGAGTGGCCTAGATCGTACCTCCACGAGACAGAATGGTATGGACATGTACATCGGCAAGCCGTCTACACGCATGCCCGGTCGGTCCCACTAAAAACATCGTCCATGCTTGATTTCGGTCAAGCTAGAGAGTGATGCTTGCGCACCTCTTTAAAACCCTAAAATTCCATCAAATGGTCGCAAATAAGCGTCATAAACTATCTCATCCGTCCAATTTTGCTAGCTTGGTCGGACAGCCTAGGTTAAAAGCTAGACGACCAATGAAGCATCCCGATGATCACCGTCCGCCACTCTTTCACAGGGAGTGATCGACCAAAGCATGGACCACCCACGCAGCCTCCAAACGATCACTCGAAGATGGTTGGACGTGATGATATTTTAAGACGCTCGATCCGCGAATTATTCGGTCAAGCTTTAAAACATCGATGCTTCACACATGTTGATTGTTTGCAATGCATAGCGTGCACCAAACATGCACTATATTTCATGAATATCAATTCTTTAAGTAACTTAGCATTGTATGCTATTTCCTGCAGTGGGTCCCACGATCCACTCATTCGAGACATCAAGCATGTCACAAACTGGGGGATACTTACTGGGGTATTGATCTGGCGGTTTACAGCGTGCAACGCGCCATCACAAGAACGTGTCAGGAGGCATGGACGGTTAGAGATAATGGGAAAAGTGGGCAAAGACGTGGTCGTGTGACAATCACTTACACGACCCCACTAATCCATTCCTCCACTTCCTACGAGACGAAGGTTGTGCTCAATGACTTGTATAAATAGGTTCTCCTGCCTATTTTCAAACAACACAGACGAACATAGAAAAAACCAAGAGTTGTCATCAGTATCCAGAAATCACCATTCTGATACAAGTCATAAACAGCCAACACCTTCACAATCTCAACGCCTTCTTCGCTTCCCTCCCTAAGATCAACCCCATCTCCTTCACTTTGTGACCGAAGAAAGTCTGGAACGGCCATTTCTTGGTTTAGACCAGAATTGTACAGATTGATCTCTCAAATCAAAAGCACTCCCGTGCAGTGTATTTGTTTAGGGTTTAGATTCGTTTCTCATCCACACACACCCATATTTACCAAAAACCGCATAAACAGTTTTCACCCACAAACAGTAATACAATAGAACCTCTCTATATTAATACTTTTGGGCATCACAAAAGTAAAAATAGGGAGGTTATTAATATAGAGAGGTCCTTATAGAAAATGTAAAAAATTTAGTTCAATGTATTTGTAGTTGTATTTAGATGATGTATATACATTTTTATAGTTCCATTATACAAGTGCATGTATATATCTTGGAATTTGTAGTTCCAAGAAGCTTCAAACATGCTCGACAAGTTGGAAATATTTTGGCTTCAACAAAAAGGTGTCTATGTTGATGAGATATTACGCATCCACAAGTTAAAAGATGATGTAGTAATTCAAAAAATTACTTCTTTTTTGAAACAACTATAGATAAGTATTTTGTTTAATCATAAATTTAATATAACTAGATATATATTTTTTAATATAGTATTGATTATTATTATTATTTGGAGGTAACTTCTTGAAGGCGAAACTGGAAAAAATGATTAATATTAAACTGGAGAGGTTATTACTATTTCTCACCGGCCCAAGTTGGGACCATAAATTTTTATTAATATGTAGAGGTTATTAATATATGGAGTATCAATATATGGAACCGCACTCTCTTTTTGGTAGATGTGGCATTGTTTGTTTTCCTTCGAGCTGGTTTTGCATTGTTTTTTCCTCTTTCCTAGAGCACTCCAAAATCTTAAATTTATGGATTTTTTTGGTAGAAAAGTGAAAGCTACATAAAAGTTACGAACCCACCGTTCCTTTTTTTAGATGACTTTTTTATACTGCAAAGTGAAATAATTAACATGGTGAAATAATTAACATGGCCATCGTTGCTTGGAATATTTGGATAACACGATGCAACAAAGTGTTTCAGCAGTCAAATCCTACGCCTGAAGTTAATATTCAACAGTGTAAATCACTGATGGAGGAACACATATCTAGGATCTATAATTCTCCTCACCCTTCTCTTAGAGTTAACCGTATTAATTCTCACTGGATTCCTCCACCTATAAACACTTTAACCATTAATTGTGATGGTTCCTTTGATTTGTATAATCTTACTGGGGGTATTAGTATAATCCTTCGAAACTCTGTAGGAACACAGCAGGCAGCAAGGTGCATCTACCTGAATCAAGTCAGAAGTGCTGAGCAGGCTGAGTGTATGGGACTCTGGAGAGCGGTGCAATGGGCGAAAGACCTACAGCTTGATAGAGTGATCTTTGAAATGGATGCTAAAGTGGTTGCAGATGCAGTCAATCATGAAAACAGTTCCACAGATTGGAGACTACACCATACTGTTCAAGACATCAATCATTTATTTTCAGTTTTTAGAAGTTGGAAACTCATTTATGTTCCAAAAAAAAAGAAATAAGATAGCTGATATGGCTAGAACAAGTAGGTTTTCTAATTCCTGGGATTGTTCTTCACCTCCTGAAATTTTACTTCAGCTTGCTTGCTGAAGATGCTTCTCATGTACTGGTTTAATAGTTCTTAATCAATACATCTTTTCAGTTTCAAAAAAAAAAAAAAAAGATGACTTTTTAATACCAATATTATTTTGTATCAATGACACAGATTGCCCTATTAAATGTTTATCTAATTTCAGTTTGATTAATATTTTCAAAGATACATCTTTATGTGATGGACAAAAAAAAAAAAAAACCATAATCGGATAAAATAATGATGATCTTATATATTAATTATAATAATCTCATTATATTTATAGGAACACAGGCCCAGTAATCCCCACCAGAAAAGTGCAGCAACACCGAAGTAAGCCTCGGTGTCCTAGCTCTGGTCCATGCATTACCTTGTCCTATGGCTCGTCTAATTTTACTTAGGGAAAAATACGGTTTAGTTGATAGGTGTAGAATACACCTAATTTACTATCTAGTAGTTTATGCTTTCTTTGCTATTTTTCTTGTAAATTATGTATTTTACGCTTGTTTTGAGTTTTATAGCTACTCCGGAGTCACACGGAAGAAAAGAAGAAGAAATCACTCAATTTGAACCAAAAGGGCAAAAAGGTCATTTCACCAAGGAGGGAGCACTATATGGAGCCCAGCCAAGGTTAAGGGGAGGTCAAAGAGCTGTCCCTTATCCAAAAGAAGGGAGTGAGAATAGCACATTTGGGGTGTACTTATGGTGGGTGTCTGAATCTACCCACACCCTAAACCCAAGCCCACATGTCTGATCCACCCTAACCTAAGCCCATCCATCTACCCACACCCTAACCGTACCCGGACTCATAACCTAACCCGGATCCGTGTAAATAAAACTTATCGAGAAAACCATTTCTCAATCATTATTTCACCTGAAATTTGAAATTGAGAAACCAGCAGCTGATTGAGTTAAACAAGATCGAGAAGAAATTAGGATTCAAAGTTGTATGAATCGAGAGACGCTACCGCTGAGTGAACTGGTAGAAGAAACAGAGATCGAGAACAGGTTAATGATTGTGTAGCTGTTGAAATAAGAATCGACGATGAATTCAGTTAGGGTTTGGTTTAAAAATTGGATCTGGCAGCAAGATGGTACTTCCGCTGTTTGTAGATGGGTCTCTAGGTTGTGATTGTGGAGGTGGTGGTTCTGTGTTGACAGAGATGAGAAGCTCAGATAAAGAAAAATAGGTCTTGGTTAATTGAGCTGCAGAGATGAGCTCGAGATGCTGGCAATGAATGAATTGGAAAATGGGTTTTACAGAGATGAGAGATTTGATTGTGATGATTGCAAGGATTGAGGCTCAGGTGGTGAGAGCTGGTGCTGTTGGTTGCTATGGCTGCTGTTGTTGGTCTCAATGGAACTGAGGTGGTGCTTGTGAAATGATTTATGGTGATGGCAATGAGCCGAGGCAGGAAAGAACCTGATTTGTGATAGTGGCTGCTGAGCTTACATTGCAGGTGAACTGGTGAAGCTCCAAGTGGTACAGTGGTTTGTGTTCTGGTAGTTTGAAGTGCAGTTGTGAGCTGAGAAGAAAATGGCAGTAACAGCCATGAACTGAACTGTAGCTTATGCTAGTAAATGGAGATGGAGCTGCTACTGTGACTGAACTGAGTTGCAGGTCAAGATGGTGCCTTGTGATTGTATCTGGCAATGGCTGCAGGTTGGAGTGAGTAGTGTTGCAGCTGGCTAAGTTGCAGGTACTGAAATGGACTGACATTGTAGTAAGCTGCAGGAGAGGCTATTATGGAGCTGTGAATGATGTGCAGCTATGGTTGTGCAGTTCAGTGAGTAAAGCTCAAATTGAGCTGTGCTGTTGTGATGGGTTGAATGAGTGATTGAAGGTGCTGGTAAGGTTGAGTGCAGGGAGGAATTGGTCATGCAGGTGTCTGGTGCTGCTGGGATTGAGCAGAATGGCTCAGTGGACCAATTCAGGCCAAGCTGGTGGTTAACAGGGAGGTTTGCCTGTGGTGTTGAGCTCAAGGGATTTGTGGAGGTGGTGTACTGGTTCAATTGCAGGTCTGGGTTCTGCTAAAGGGATTTGTGGAGGTGGCAGTAGCAATGTGGTGCTGATGAGTTTGTGAATTGGCAGGAAGCAGCTGCAGTGGTTGAAATGAAGTGGCTCTCATTGGAGCTTATTGGCTGGTGCATCAGTGGCAAGGCTTGCAAGGTGGTGTGATGGCCTGAGGGGATGAAGATGCAGTGAGGAAGTAGCCATCATGGCTGAGTAGGTATTGAGTGATGCACAAGGATTGTGCATCACAAGACTTTGGCCTGTGCAAAGTGGTCTGGACTGAGCTGGATCACTGACTCGGTTCTGACTCCGAGTTGACTCAGTGACTCAGCCGACTAAGACCGAGTCAGACCAGCTGACTCATTGGCTGACTCTTTTCTACCTTGACTGCTGACTAACGGTTTGACTGACGGTTTGACTTTTGACCGTTAGTCCTAACGGTAGACCGGACGGAATATTCCGTCGAATATTCTCTCGACGACAAAATTTTCAGGCGACCGGCGGCGACGTTTTCCGGCCAAATTCCGGCCATAATCCCAGTTTTCCGGCGAGCAAAATTCCAGAATTTTCTATGGACCTCTCTCATGGGTGTGAAGACTTGGGCTAGGAATTGGATGGAGAATTGGACTCAAATTTGGAAAGAGAAGGTGGAAGAGTTGAGAAAAGCTTGAATTTGGAAATTGAATTGCAAAAGGAAAAGGATTCTAATCCTTAGAAGATTTGGAGAATTTTGAAGCCTATAAATAGAGAAGTTTTCTACAACTTCTACACACCTCTCTACACACACACACTTGTGTTTTTGCTTGCTTTTCTAAGATTTTTTCTTTTTAATTACTTGTGTGAATTTGAAACTTCTTCTTTTAATAATTATTAATTGTGTGAATTTCAAAAACATGAGTAGCTAAATTTCTTTTTGATTGAGGATGAATTCCTAGTTCTTAACATGATTTGAGTTTTTTGTTTTCAAATTCTATCTTGAAGTTTTTCACATAATTATCGTTTGTTTTTACTAATAGGAGTGATCTTAAAGACATTCATGATTGATTGATAGATTGTTTGGGTGGCCAACTAAATTGATTTGTTAATTCGATCTAAAGCTAGTGAAAGTTAGGGGATAAGTAATCGTTTCTTGACTCTTTACATAAGTAGCAAACACGAGACCTTGCGGAGGGATTAGTGGAGCAATTGTGTGTAGAAACAACGTTAGCAAGTAGACCTTGAGCTAAGAGTCTAACTACTAATATCAACCTAAGAAATTCACAAAACCTAATGCATGAGCCAAGTTACATCTAGGTTGAGCTAATTCTAGGTGGCTAGGTGATTAGAATCCGGTGGTCGAGAACTTAAGGTGTCCCAGGTGATATAAGGGATTTAGGGGTTTAGCAGCGAGCTAGTTGCTTTACCTACGGTTGGTGATAATTTGTGACTAATAACAAGTAGAAAAGAACATAACTTGATTCATTGTTTCGTAACGAAGAAGGATTCCTTGATCTTGTCTCTCTTATTGCTTTCATCTTTCAACTTTTGATTTTAATTGCTTTCTTTATTTTTATTTTGCTTTTTACACCCCCCTTTCGTGACAACTTTTACAACTAAAGATCACTTGCTCCTCGTGGGAACGAACTTGACTTCCATTATATTATTTTTAATTGAGTGGAAATTTTGAATTAATTTGATTGCACCTACGACACGCATCAAATTTTGGCGCCGTTGTAAGGGGAGCAACGGGCGATTTTTTTAGTTGTTTTTATTCTTTTTGCTTTGTTAGATTCTTTACCGTATCTAACTTAGTTTGTGAGAATCTTGTTTCAGGTGTTATACCTTTGGTGAATGCTTAAAGGAGGTAGACCGAGTCCAATACGTCTTCGATCCGGCACTCAATTAAAGGATTTCATTCGAGCGATTAACACTCCACTTTCTCCTTCTTCATCAAGTGATTCGGACAAAGAGGAAGAAACAATGGCTGATCGTACACTAAAGGACCTAGCTTCTCACAAGCTTGATACACAACAATGGTGTATCCAAACTAATTCAACCTTGAAATCAAGCGGGGTTGATTAGAGAGTTACCAAAGTTCCATGGCATGGTGAATGAGGACCCAAACAAACATCTTATGGACTTCTACGCCATAGTTATGGCTATGCTTCCACCAGGAGACTAATGCGGATGGAGCAATGTTGAAAGCTTTCCGTTTTCTTTGGCGGGTAATGCTAAGGAATGGTTATATTATTTGCCTTAGGAAGTATCACAACATGGAATGGGATGAAGAAAATTTTCCTCGAGAGATATTTTCCCGCATCCAAAGCTACTCAAATTCGCAAGGAGATTTGTGGATTGAAACAACAAGTGGGAGAATCATTGTATGAATGTTGGGAGCGATACAAGAGGTTGGTGGCAAGCTGTCCACACCATCAATTTAGTGACGTTATGATACTCCAATACTTCTATGAAGCTCTCCACTCAAGTGATAGGTCTCTTCTTGACGCTTGCGGGTGGTGGTGCACTAATGAACAAGACTTTGACCGAAGCTAGAGAGTTGATTGAAAGTATGGCGGCAAACTCGCAACAATTCTACACAAGGGATGAACCAACGGTTAGGCGAGTGCATGAAGTTAGTGATTCGTCATCACATCTTGATCAAAGGATGAGTAACATGGAGATAATGATTCAAAGGATGGCGCGGTAATTATTCAGGATGATGAGACCGAACAAGTGAATGCTTTATATCCAAATCAAAGGCCAAGGTACGATCCATACTCCAATACCTATAATCCCGGGTGGAAGGATCATCCCAATTTTAGTTATGCAAACAAGCAAGCGGCGGCTCCAAATCCATATGCACAACAAGGTGGTTTTCAACAATCACGATTCCAACCTCAACAACAAGGTGGTTATCAACAATTCCAACCTCAAGTGAAAGAACAAGGATCTTCAATTGATGATAAGCTTAATGTCATGATGCAAGGTTTGCAAGGTCTTACTTCTATGTTCCAACAAAGCCAACAAAATCAACAAAAGACCGATTCGGCCATCAAGGACTTACAAAATCAAATGGGACAATTGGCGACCGATGTGAATTTATTGAAATCTCAAGCATCCACAAAACTTCCTTCACAACCATTTGTGAATCCAAGAGAGAATGTTAATGCGGTTACTTTAAGAAGTGGAAGGCAAGTGGAGGGTCCAAGTCATCATGAGGAAGTTAGTGAAGAGGTAGTCAATGACAAGGAGGAAACCGCACCAAAGGAGAATTCCACACCAAATGACCAATCCAAGGAACCGGTTTCTACTTTCACTACTCCACCTCCTTTTCCTAGTCGTTTTGCTAAATCCAAGAAAGAAGCTCAAGACAAGGCACTTATGGATATCTTTAAGAAGATTGAAATCAATATACCATTCATTGAGGCCATTAAGACAATTCCAAGGTATGCCAAGTTCATGAAGGAATTATGCATCAAGAAGGATAGGTTGCTTGATAATGAAATTACTAAAGTTGGCGAGAGTGCGTCGGCTATGCTATTGAAGAAGATGCCTACAAAGTGCACGGATCCCGGTGGTTTCACGGTGCCAATTACTATTGGTAAACAAAGGTTTGAACATGCTTTACTTGATTTGGGAGCTTCCATTAGTGTGATGTCGGCCGAAATTTATGACTCCTTGAATCTTGGACCTTTGAAAGAGACAAGAGTTATTATCCAATTGGCAAACAAGTCTAACATATATCCTAAGGGGCTTGTAGAAGACGTGCTAGTGCAAGTAAATGAGCTTATTTTTCGGTGGACTTCTTTGTGGTGGATATGGACAATAATGAGAGCCGATCATCTACTTCTTTACTTCTTGGGAGGCCATTCATGAAGACCGCAAAGACGAAGATTGATGTTGATAAGGGTACACTCACTATGGAATTCGACAAGGAGATAATACACTTTAACATATTTGAAGCCATGCGTTACCCAAGTGATGTGCATTCCGTTTACTCCATTGATGTGGTTGATTCATTAGCGCAACAAATGGTGGAATTGAACCAAGAGGATGAACTTGATGTGGTGTTGCAAAAGAGCATTGAATTGGACGTCCATGGCTTATCTAACTTGGATGTTGAAATCTCCAAGGAATTGGTGGAGATGTGTGGTGCTTTAGCAACATTGCAAGAAGCTAACAAGGGTGATGTTTCTTATATTTCTTTACCCGTGAATGATGAAATACTTGTACCATCTATTGTGAAGGCGCCCAAACTAGAATTGAAGCCACTTTAGGACCATTTGAAGTATGCTTTCTTGGGAGATGGAGATGAGCTTAGGTGATTATTTCTAAGAACCTCACGGGTGCAAGAAGACCGTTTGCTTAGAGTCTTGAAAGAGCACAAAACGGCTATTGGGTGGACAATTGCGGACATCAAAGGTATTAGTCCATCCATGTGCATGCATAGGATTCTAATGGAAGAGAACGTGAAGCCGGTACGTGATGCTCAACGTCGGCTTAATCCTCCCATGATGGAGGTTGTGAAAAAGAGATACTCAAATTGCTAAGTGTGGGGGTAATCTACCCAATTTCCGATAGCAAGTGGGTAAGTCCGGTTCAAGTGGTACCAAAGAAATCCGAGTCACGGTTGTTCGAAATCAAGACGATGAACTTGTTCCTACAAGAGTTCAAACCGGTTGGAGAGTGTGCATTGATTATAGAAAGCTTAATTCCGCAACCCGCAAGGATCACTTTCCTTTACCTTTCATTGATCAAATGTTGGAGCGGTTAGCGGGGCATTCTTATTATTGCTTTTTGGATGGTTATTCGGGATACAATCAAATTGTTATTGCAGGAGGAGGACCAAGAGAAGACCACTTTCACTTGTCCGTTTGGAACGTTTGCATATAGACGGATGCCGTTTGGCCTTTGCAATGCGCCGGCTACTTTTCAAAGATGCATGGTGAGTATATTCTCGGATTATGTGGAGCGCATCATCGAGGTATTTATGGATGACTTTAGTGTTTATGGCAATTCTTTTGATGGTTGTTTAAATAACCTTGAACTAATTCTTAAACGATGCATAGACACAAACCTTGTCCTTAATTGGGAGAAATGTCACTTTATGGTAAACCACGGCATAGTACTTGGTCACATTGTGTCCTCTCGAGGGCTCGAAGTGGACAAGTCAAAGATAGATTTAATAAGAAACTTACAATATCCCACTTCGGTGAGGGAAATCCGTTCTTTTCTTGGTCATGCAGGTTTCTATAGGCGGTTTATCAAGGATTTCTCCAAAATCTCCATGCCGATGTGCAAGTTATTACAAAAGGAGGTACCTTTCGACTTCAACAAGGAATGCGAGGATGCTTTTGACAAATTAAAGGAGATGTTGACAAGTGCGCCGATTATCAAATCACCGGATTGGAATCTTCCATTTGAATTAATGTGTGATGCTAGTGATTATGCGGTTGGAGCCGTTTTGGGTCAAAGGGTGGACAAGTTGTCCCATGTTATCTATTATGCATCTAGGACCCTTAATGATGCACAAATCAATTATTCTACCACGGAAAAGGAGTTATTGGCTATAGTTTTTGCTTTGGAAAAATTTCGATCATATTTGGTGGGTACAAAGGTTATTGTGTATTCCGATCATGCCGCACTAAGACACTTAATAAAGAAGAAAGAAGCTAAGCCAAGATTAATTCGGTGGATCCTATTGTTACAAGAGTTCGACATAGAAATTCGTGATAAGAGGGGTGTGGAGAATACCGTTGCGGATCATCTTAGTAGACTTGTGATGTCTCAAGAGGAACTTCCATTACATGACCGCTTTAGGACGAACAACTTTTCTCCATGGAAGAATCAACTCCTTGGTATGCGGATATAGTGAATTACTTGGTGACAAGGAAAGTACCTAGTACAATGTCTAATTTCCAAAAGATGAAACTTAAGAAGGTAGCTAAGCAATATGTGTGGGATGAACCATACTTATGGAAATATGGCGTTGATCAAATAATGCGAAGGTGCGTGCCTAATTCCGAATTTCAATCCATTCTCTCCTTTTGCCACACTTTTGCATGTGGTGGCCACTTTGGATCTAAGCGTACCGCTCTCAAAGTTCTCGAGAGTGGATTTTATTGGCCCACCTTGTTTGAAGATTCATATGTTTTTGTAAATCGTGTGATAGATGTCAACGAACGGGCAATCTAGGTGCTCGAAATCAAATGCCACTCACACCAATTCTCACCGTTGAGATTTTTGATGTGTGGGGTATTGATTTTATGGGCCCTTTTGTCAATTCGAATGGGAATTTTTATATACTTCTTGCCGTTGATTATGTTTCGAAATGGGTGGAAGCTAGAGCCACCAAGACTAATGACTCTCAAGTTGTTTGTGATTTTGTAAGGGAAAATATTTTTAATAGGCATGGAACACCAAGAGTGGTGATAAGTGATGGAGGCTCACATTTCAAGAAGGTTTTCCACACTCTCCTCAAGAAGTACAACATAACACACAAAATTGGTACGCCTTATCATCCTCAAACTAGTGGACAAGCGGAAATTTCGAATCGTGAGATTAAGTCCATTCTTGAGAAAACGGTAAATACCACAAGGAAAGATTGGAGCTTTAAGCTCAACGATGCACTTTGGGCGTATAGGACGGCGTATAAGACACCAATTGGTATGTCTCCATATAGGATGGTTTATGGCAAGGCTTGTCATCTTAGGTTGAACTTGAACATAAGGCTTATTGGGCGATAAAGAAATTCAACATGGAGTATGATGAAGCGGGGAAGCAAAGGAAGTTACAACTACATGAGTTAGAGGAGATACGCAATGATGCTTACGAGAGTGCCCGTATTTACAAGGAAAAGACCAAGCTTTTTCATGACAAGATGATTTCTCGTAAAAGTTTCATCGTGGGACAAAAAGTCCTTTTATATCATTTCGTCTTAAACTATTTCTGGAAAGTTAAGGTCTCGTTGGATTGGACCATATGTTGTTACTAATGTTTTTCCTCATGGTGCAGTTGAAATTACTAGTCTTCGAGACAATTCGGTTTCCAAAGTCAACGGCCATAGGTTGAAGCCATACTATGAGAACATCGCTTATGTGAATTTGGATGAACTTTCATTTGGAGATGCACTCCTCCTGGAGGAGTAATGTGCCGCAAGGACTAAGTCGGGCCGTCGACTTTAAAACAAGCGCTTAATGGGAGGCAACCCATCGGTTTTGTATTTCTTATCCTTTTGCTTTTTGTTATTTCTTTTTCTTGTTTCTTATCATGTTAAAATTTCCCACCTTGACTTTACTAGGAGGATTCAATTACATTGAGGACAATGTAAGGTTTAAGTGTGGGGGAGTGGTTAAGCATGTTTTTAAAACAAAAATTACAAAAAAAAATGAAAAAATTTTGAAAAAAAAAAAAAAAAAAGGGTTTTACATAAAAATTCCAACTTTTAAAGATTTTAGAGTCACTAGCATACTTCTAGGTATGTTTACATAGAGATTTTGACCGACATAATTGAACTTGGAAATGTTAGAGAACTACATTCGGATTTCTTGTTTGTTTGAGTGTTAAATAATGGATTTAATCATGCCGGTGATGCGAATTTGGTGCGAGGGAGAAATGCGTTATTAGAGTTGCTGATCAATCATTAGTGGAGACTACCCGGATTCATATCATGAGAGGCAACGACCAGAAATCTTCCATCTACTAAAGAGCTTCTTTTGAGTGTGTGTCACCGTAAGTTAATTTAGGGTAGAATGGTGAGCTACCCAACCTCCCACCACTAAAAGCACTACTCTTTGATCTCTTGAGTGCTAATTTTGTCAATCATGAGGGTGACGTCCATGGATGAAAGCTTCCTTCTTGTAGTTCGATTTGCAGTTAGCACCATTCTCTCTCTCGACAACAACGGATCCATAGAAACACATTCATCATCAACAAGGAGCGACATCAAAATCTACAAGGAAAGTTGGAAAAGTTTAAGGTTTATAAGCAAACGGAACGAGAAAAAGAGCAAATTTAAAATAAAAGTAAAGCAACAAACAAAGAGCGGATTTTACATATATGTTGAGGACTTACAATACAATGAGGTAATTTTATATTCAAGTATGAAGACTTATTCATGAAAGCGAAGAAAATTAAAAGGTGAGAATTTTTGAAAGTTTATGATTTCAAGACGATACAAGTTGTGAAGAATCAAGCGGTAAAATACTTCTTCCACGGCCATGGTTTATTTTGTATTTAATTTCTCTTGTTTAAAAAAAAAAAAAAAAAAAAAAAAAAAAAAAAAAAAAAAAAAAAGAAAAAAAAAAAAAAAAAACAAGAGAAATATTTGTTCTTATTTTTATTTAAATGAGCCGTGGGGAAGGAAAATTTATAAGGAAGTTTCAAGCGACAAGGATTTTAAGGTAAAAAGAGTTACAAATTGTCAAGGATTTATGAAATTCAAGGGTTTATCATCAATAGTTGAAACCGAAGACGAAGACCATGAAGTTCAAGACAAGGAGCGGAAGACGTTTCTATTGGATGCCGTGAGAGTGGTGTTATCATAATTAGCGATCGGATGTGAAGGTGAGTAAGTAATCTCATCCTCGATAATATGGTTGATTTCCTTTCTTAGAGATCGTCAGAAAAATGGTTTTTCAAAATATTAAAAGATGTGGGTTTTTCAAAATTTCGGAAGTTATCCTTCCCACCATTCAACGTGTTGCAGAATTCTCTCTTCATTCCTACCGCACACATGTGAGAACCATAAAAAAGCTGTCTTTTTGAGTGCAATTATCATAAAATCCTTTTTGGTAAGGCAGAAGTCGAGGCGAAATGCTTATTGATCGTTTCTCAAACACGCATTCTCTCATTATGGTGTGGTTATTTCTCACTCAACATTTAAGAATGAGAATATGTTCTTTGGTATTTCTAACTTCTTATTACTAGCATGCAGAAATTCTATGTCCTCATAACTCTTTGGATGCTTGTGACGCTTGAACGCTTTGAAGTTGTGAGTTTTTAGTTTGATTTGCTCGAGGACTAGCAAAGTCTAAGTGTGGGGGAATTTGATAGGTGTAGAATACACCTAATTTACTATCTAGTAGTTTATGCTTTCTTTGCTATTTTTCTTGTAAATTATGTATTTTACGCTTATTTTGAGTTTTATAGCTACTCCGGAGTCACACGGAAGAAAAGAAGAAGAAATCACTCAATTTGAACCAAAAGGGCAAAAAGGTCATTTCACCAAGGAGGGAGCACTATATGGAGCCCAGCCAAGGTTAAGGGGAGGTCAAAGAGCTGTCCCTTATCCAAAAGAAGGGAGTGAGAATAGCACATTTGGGGTGTACTTATGATGGGTGTCTGAATCTACCCACACCCTAAACCCAAGCCCACATGTCTGATCCACCCTAACCTAAGCCCATCCATCTACCCACACCCTAACCGTACCCGGACTCATAACCTAACCCGGGATCCGTGTAAATAAAACTTATCGAGAAAACCATTTCTCAATCATTATTTCACTGAAATTTGAAATTGAGAAACCAAAGCGGTTGATTGAGTTAAACAAGATCGAAGAAATTAGGATTCAAAGTTGTATGAATCGAGAGACGCTACTACTGAGTGAACTGGTAGAAGAAACGAGAGATCGAGAACGGGTTAATGATTGTGTAGTTTGTTGAAATAAGAATCGACGATGAATTCGGTTAGGGTTTGGTTTAAAAATTGGATCGGCAAAAGAAGATGGTACTTCCATTTGTTTGTAGATGGGTCTCTAGGTTGTGATTGTGGAGGTGGTGGTTGTGTTTGTGAGAGATGAGAAGCTCGGATAAAGAAAAATAGGTCTTGGTTAATTGAGGCTGCAGAGATGAGCTCGAGATCTTTGCAATGAATGAATTGGAAAATGGGTTTTAAGGGAGATGAGAGATTTGATTGTGATGATTGCAAGGATTGAGGCTCGGTGGTGAGAGCTGGTCTTTGTTGGTTGCTATGGCTGCTTGTTGTTGGTCTCAATGGAACCGAGGTGGTGCTTGTGAAATGATTTATGGTGATGGCAATGAAGGCGGGAAAGAAGATTTGTGATGTCAAGATGGTGCCTCAGTGTTTGATTGTATGAGAAAAAAATGGCAATGGCTGCCAGTTGGCTAGTAAATGGAGATAGTGTTGAGTTGCGGTCAAGATGGTGCCTGAACGAGGGTTTTGAGGCCATGGGTTGTATCAGGGTTGGAGTGAGTAAATGGGTGACATTGTAGTAAGCTGCAGGTGAGGCTATTATGGAGTTGTGAATGATGTGCAGCTATGGTTGTGCGATTCGGTGAGTAAAGCTCAAATTGAGTTTGTCTTTGTTGTGATGGGTTGAATAAGTGATTGAAGGTCTTTGGTAAGGTTGAGTACGGGGAAGAAGGAATTGGTCATGCGGTGTGCTAGTTATAGGATTGAGGAGAATGGCTCGTGGAAGATGGTTTGGCCATTTGGTGGAAGTGATTGGGAGGCGATTTTTGCTGTGGTTGTATGGCTTTCTTGGATTTGTAAAGAATGGATGTTTTGGTTTAATGAGTATGTAGGTTTGGCAAAGGAGTTGGTGGAGGTTTGTGTAGTTGTGGCGAGAGCAATGTGGTCTTGATGATTTGTGTTGAGCTGCAATTCAGTGTGCGGCTTGGGAATGGATATTGAAATGAAGTGGCTCTCAGATGGAGCTTACTTGGGCAGGAGGTGCATCGGTTGTAGTTAAGGTGGTGCTAGAACAAGTGATGGCCCGAGGGATGAAGTGATGTTTTTGGAAGTGAGTCATCATGATGGTAGGTATTGAGTGAAGCACAAGGATTGTGCATCACAAGACAAGCTTTGTGCAATGGTGCGGCAAGATGGCAAAGACCACGACTGGTTGACTCTCCCGAGTTGATCCAATCGACTCGGTCGATTTGACCGAGTTGACCGGTGACTCATTCACTCTCATTCTCCTTTGACTGCCGACTAACGGTTTGGTGACGGTTTGACTTTTGACCGTTAGTCCTAACGGTAGACCGGACGGAATATTCCGTCGAATATTCTCTCGACGACAAAATTTCCAGGTGGCGTGGCGACGTTTTCGCCAAATTAGGCCATAATCCCGGTTTTCCGGCGAGCAAAATTCCAGAATTTTCTATGGACTCTCTCATGGGTGTGAAGACTTGGGCTAGGAATTGGATGGAGAATTGGACTCAAATTTGGAAAGAGAAGGTGGAAGAGTTGAGAAAAGACTTGATTTGGAAGTTGAATTGCAAAAGGAAAAGGATTCTAATCCTTGGAAGATTTGGAGAATTTTGAAGCCTATAAATAGAGAAGTTTTCTACAACTTCTACACACCTCTCTACACACACACACTTGTGTTTTGCTTGCTTTTCTAAGATTTTTCTTTTTAATTACTTGTGTGAATTTGAAACTTCTTCTTTTAATAATTATTAATTGTGTGAATTTCAAAAACATGAGTAGCTAAATTTCTTTTTGATTGAGGATGAATTCCTAGTTCTTAACATGATTTGAGTTTTTGTTTTCAAATTCTATCTTGAAAGTTTTTCACATAATTATCGTTTGTTTTTACTAATAGGAGTGATCTTAAAGACATTCATGATTGATTGATAGATTGTTTGGGTGGCCAACTAAATTGATTTGTTAATTCGATCTAAAGCTAGTGAAAGTTAGGAGATAAGTAATCGTTTTTGACTCTTTACATAAGTAGCAAACACGAGACCTTGCGGAGGGATTAGTGGAGCAATTGTGTGTAGAAACAACGTTAGCAAGTGGACCTTGAGCTAAGAGTCTAACTACTAATATCAACCTAAGAAATTCACAAAACCTAATGCATGAGCCCAGTTACATCTAGGTTGAGCTAATTCTAGGTGGCTAGGTGATTAGAATCCGGTAGTCGAGAACTCTAGGTCCTAGGTGATATAAGGGATTTAGGGGTTTAGCACTGAGCTATTTGCTTTACCTACGGTTGGTGATAATTTGTGACTAATAACAAGTAGAAAAGAACATAACTTGATTCATTGTTTCGTAACGAAGAAGGATTCCTTGATCTTGTCTCTCTTATTGTTTTCATCTTTCAACTTTTGATTTTAATTGCTTTGTTTATTTTTATTTTGCTTTTTACACCCCCCTTTCGTGACAACTTTTACAACTAAAGATCACTTGCTCCTCGTGGGAACGAACTTGACTTCCATTATATTATTTTTAATTGAGTGGAAATTTTGAATTAATTTGATTGCACCTACGACACGCATCATTAGTCCAAAATCCCATCCAAATATACTAGATAGTCCTAACCCATTCAACTAGGTACAAATTATTCATTTTTTATGGAAAATACATAAATAACCTTTTTGATTTACAATTTAGTCCAAATATTTGTAGTTTAGTCAAAAGTGACTTCTGATGATGTCAGCAGTTTTAAATAATATATAAAATAAAAATAAAATCAATTTATCTTTCTAACCGTTTATCCAAAATTCGCAAACTTTATATATTCGGAAAGCTCTTTCCGAGAGCTACAAAAAGAGTACCCATATGACTATATAATTCTCATTTTTTAAAAAACTTAGTTTACATTGGTGTAAAAACATGTACACATCTATAAAAATACAACCTGTTTACAACCAAAACTTATTAGCAACACCAGCTCCAACGCTCAAGCACTCTTAACCATGCTGTTGCAAACAACTACAACACCTCAACCATTCAACATCGGGGAACTTTTTCTCTAGCCCATTTCATTCTTTTCCTATATGACAAACCCATCATTAAATTACTGTATATTTAAAACCCATAATTATTTTTAGTGCTACTAATTTTACAAAACTAACCTTTTATTTTATTAATTTTTTTATCCCGGTTATCTAGCTATATATATATATATATCCTAATTTGTTTTTGGATGAAAACAGTCAAAACCATAAATTCGGTGTTAATAGTCAAAACCAAAAAAAATGGAAAATCCCTAAAATTAAGCTATAAATTTGGTGAAAACAGTCGAAACAAAGAAAGTTGGAAAATCCATAAAATTAAGCTTACCTAGTTTATCTCGCCCTCATCATCTTCTCTTTTATCACGACCTCATCATTTTTTCTTCCATTAATTTGTTCTTCTTTCTTCAAGCTAAAAAAACCCCAAAGCTCTTGTGTGGTTGTGTTTTCACCTGTTAATTCTTAAAACAAAAACAACCCTATTATCACCTTCTTCGTAGCTTTCCGTAAGTTATCTTCTTTATTTTTCATTCATTTATGCTTCCTATTTATTCGTTCATTTATCACCATATTGTATTGATTGCTTCAAACTGGTCGATCTGGTTTCAACTCAAATATTCATGCATGTTTTGACTGTGAAATTAATTTTAATTTAACGGGTTTTTATATGAAGGGTTAGTTCTAATCATACATGATTGTTTGTATTGCGTCTATGTTATCGTATTTGGTGATAGTTTGTTTTATTCATTGATATATATGTCATATGTGATAGTTAAAATTATCGTTCATATTTTGTGATAGTTAAATTCATCAACCGAATGTTGTTTTTTACGTGATAGTTAAATTTATCAGCAATTCTAGTTTTGTCTACTCTATGATTCATCTCCAAAGTTGTTGCACTATACCTTAGTGAAAGAGGTATCATCCCATGCATGTTTTGATTGTGAGATTTTTTTTTATTTGACAATTGTATTGCATTTATTGTTATTATCAATTTTCGGATGTCGATCATATGTGGTGAAAACTTGTTTTCTTCATTGGTATATATGTGATAGTTAAAATTATCAGCAATTTTTTTTAATAATTAAATTTTCTTATTTTTTCATTTATATCATGGTCATGACTATCAATCTATCTTAGCGAAAGGAAGACGACGAAAATACTCCATGATGAAGAAGTTGATCCTAGTGAATCTATTTTCGACAATGATTTCCAGATAATGAAGAAGAAAAGAAAAACCAAAGGCTTAAATGGCCTACATTTTTATTTTTTTAAGCGGATGTGATTGTTCATAATTTAGTTAAGAAGTAGCTTATACACTCTCATTGACGTATCAAGTATTGTGATAGATGTATTTTTCCTTGATTTATCATGTGATAGTTGTGATTTTCATTTGCTAAGGTTGTGACAATTGAAGTTATCACCGAATGCGTAATTGTCAATTATTTTGTCGTGTGCTTTGAAATGTTGTGGACGTATCATTTGCGAGGGTCATTTGGTTTGCCGCAACACAACACAATAGACACTCAAGAGCCACTTGATCTCGAGAACAATGTACACTAATAATTGTAATACACTAAGCAAACTGCAAAAGGATAGTAGAAAAACAATCTTTGTTTATTGGTGGACTCATGAAGGTTTAGATGATCCAACCTTGCCTTAACGGGCAGTAACGGAAACTAGTATCAGACTCTGAAACTAAAATGCAAATTCATGACATTCACGAACATTTAGAGTGGTTAGAAGTGAAAAATAATGTCAGAATCCAAAATGCGAAGGCATGACAATAAATCACTTTCAGAGTAGATAATCGGTTCATAACTGGCCTCCATTTACATGGTAGATATAATATATAGATATGAAAATTCAGTTTGTTCGCAAAAAGCGTCCACGTGCAAAATATATTATTCACAATCTAGTGAAAATTGTCATTATCACAGAAGTGAAAACAATAATCTTCACAACCTAATGAAAATTATCACATTTGATGATAATTGCAATTACCACAGACGAAATAATTTTCATAATTATCACACAAAACGGTAATGCAATTTACAATCAATGTTAACCACTATATAAATACATACATTATAATGCAATTCTGGTCATTGTTAATCACAATCAGCAAGTATACATCACCATGGAGATTAATTATGAATAGGAAAATTATGTACTGTGAAAAAATACATGGTGCAAAAGAAGATTTGTACCAAAGTCGCCATAAAGTCTGTGAAGAGTGAATAGTTGAGAAAAAAAGAAGAAGACTAGTACCAAAGCATAAGAAAAGTAAACAGTTAGAAATCTTTGAATAAAAAAAGTAAATAGTTAGAAATCTTTGATAATTCATGATGCAGATTGAGATTAGAGATGAACAATAACAATGGAGTCGTGTAGCTAAAGAGAAAATACGACGGAAAAATAGGGAACAAATTAGTCGACCGAGTAAAAGGAAACAAATTAATTGACCAAAGATATTGCCAAATATTCTTCCACGCAATCTAAAAATTTATTATTAAAATTTTAGATCTAACGGATCAAATTTAAACCAGCAATAAATAATGGTAAAATACTTTATTTCCAATAAAATACGCCTATAACTAATCAACCGATTATTTATGGATTGTTTAAAAAAAAATGATTTGGATAAAGGTTAATTTAGTCATCTTAAAAATGTGAAAATATATATTTAATTTAAAACTACTAATCACAACCGTAGATCTTATCTTTTGGGCTACAGATATATACCATCTTAATGATGGGTTTTTAAAAGAGAGAGGAATCAAACTTGGGTTTGTCAGAAATTTCCACATTCAACATCTACAAAAATCCAGAAACAAGACTAGATGCACCAGTTTGTACATCACATACAACTTGAAATGTCTACCTAAGCACCACTAATGCTATTAAAATCTAACACATAGCAAGTACCTAAACAAATAGCAAGCATGCTATTAAAATCCGAAAATCCAAAAAATCGTCCATCTACGAAATCCGTCCTTTGTTCTTCTCCACTTTCTTAAGCTCTCTCGAAAAGTACCTAAACGCATAGCAAGCATGATATTAAGATCATCTCATGATATCAAAAAACAACTTAGGGTTTCATCAAGAATTAGTTTTTTCATATTTTTGAGAGAGCACAATCCTGTACAACTATGTATACACCTACAAAATCTAATATCCATACCCACAAAACAGACCTTATATTATTGAGATAGCACAATGGTGTACAACTATGTACACCTCTGCAAAAATCCAAAAAAACTAACATCCATACACACAAAACATGCAATATATTCATGAGACGGGATAATGGTGTGCAAATTATGTACACATCTACCAAAATCCAAAAGATACAACATCCACACTCATAAAACATGCAATATGTATTCATGAAACTGGACAATTGTGTACAACTAGGTACATTAACAATCACCAAGAACAACTATAGTGGACAATACGTATAATTTTGCTAGATATCACATGAAACATAAGTAAGATAAGGTTCCAACTCAAAAATTGGTTTCGTTCATTTTTGAACATATTATTAGTCATCATAAAAAATGAAGTCAAAGACAGATACAAAACAACTAAATCATCAAGTAAAAAGAGAATTTGATACCTCATTAAAATCCAAAACCTATCCATTGCTCTTTTTTCAGTTTCTTAAGCTTCCTCGAAAAGTACCTAAAAACATTTCAAGAATGCTATTAAATACACCTCATGATATCAAGAAACAACTTAAGGCTTCATCAACAATTAAGGTTCCTTATTATTGAGAGAGCACAATGTTGTACAATTATGCACACAATAACAAAAATCCAACATTCATCCCCGCAAAACTGACCATATATTATTGAAATAGCACAATGGTATTCAACTATGTACGCACCTACAAAAAAGTTGCAAACTGCACAATCTCAGTGACATGAAAGTAGGGAACATACATCCCAGTTATCGATAAATTTGAAACCAAAATGAATCTCAAGGGCTAAACTGATCATTTGAAGCATTTATCAATGAAGTTGAAACTTAATGAAAATGATACATGACCTTCAACTGGTATCCAAACTGAAAATCAACATGTGCACTCAGTAAAAATCAATAAGTGTACAACTAGGTGCACATTGAAAATCAACATGTGTACAATTATGTACACATCAAAAATCAACGTGTGTACAACTATGTGCACATTAACATATAATGAATTTAAAGGAAATTAAATTCTAGGGTGAAGCATCAATTTCTTTCTAGAACAAGTATGTGATTTAAATAAGCATGAAGTGTCAAGACAGTGCGTGAGGTTACAAAATTAACAAACAGAAAAAAAAAATTCTAAAAAGAAAAGGGGGTAGTCCTAAGACAGCGCATGAGGTCATAGTACTAGTATATAGAAGTTTATGTACTAATGGAGATAGAATTACAAAGAAATATATACTTCTTTTACTGCCTTGAATCGCATCGAATATAAATTACAAGATATAGACATGGTTTTGATTAGCTTGGTCATTTTTATGCATCAGTACTGTTCCAATCGCATCGACTAAAAATTACAAGATATAGACATGTGTACAAATTTGTACACACTAGTTACCCCTGGAAATATGTGCCTAATTTCTCTAATTAGTTTTGGATCCAATAAATTCAGACTTTTCTTTTGAAGATATTTACCTCATTATGGTCATGAAGCAGAGGGGGAGTGTTGATCATTGGAGAAACCAACTGCTGGTAATCCTCGTTTACTGAAATAGCGAGCATCAGCTGAGGCTGGGAGGATCTCAGGCTTACCTAGCTTTCCATTAGCTTTCTTTACCTCCCCCTCCAGCAACTTCCACCATGGGTTAGACTTATTGGTAACAGTGATATAATTCTTTTCAAAATTGTATCCCTGCTGCTTAAACTGACAAAATTTAAAAACATAATTAGTATGTACCACAGAATGCAAGTACTATTCCAACTTCTTGAAACGCATTCTCATGATAAGCTAAAAAAAAAAAGCCTTATTATCGTAATTCTTAAGAACTCTTAACAATTATAGTATTTCCACGGTGTAGGCCGCTCAGAGGGAGGAAGGAGGGAGCAGTAGGGTAGGGTGAGATTAACGAAGAGCAAGCCAAACAAACAACCACTAAAACAAAATAGCACGTTTGCGAAGACTATAAAAGAAGAAGGGTTTTCAGGCTTAAGTAGAGCTTGAAGAAATAGCTAATACATAAAGAAACCCTGGTTCAGTTGTATGTCAAAGGATAGAGGTGAATAAGCTCATTTTTAAAGGATGCAAAAGCCGCAGTTAGGAAATAAAAGAACAAATGTATATATAGCTTAAACTATACGCAATGTAAAATTATTCAAGGCTCTACAAGAAAGTACAAATGCGTTTTCTCTCTGAATTCTTAAACGATTAAAATGTCCACCTTACAAAGGAAGACTACAATAATAGCTTCTATAGAAACAAAACTACATATTAGCAAATACTCATCTAAGGAATTATTTGTCAAACTGATCAGCAGGTGTACAATTACGTGCACATTGAAAATCAACATGTGTACATTTATGTACACATTAAGAATCATGTGTACAGTTGTGTACACATTCACAAATCAACATTAGCTCCTAATATTCCATGAATTTTGGTTCTTATCAGGCTTACCAAAATCCAAAGTCATTATGTCCACACTAGCTTACCAAAATCCAAAAGAAAGCTTCATCGCATCTATATTGTTACTACTTTTGCTGCCGGCACTTACATATTCCAAGTATACGAAAATTATGTGAGGGAATTCTATAAGAAAAATCAAAAAGAGAGTATGTACCTTGGTAGGCTGAGAAAGATGCCTACAATTGTAAACTGCAAGTGCACAGTGTCGACAAGCAACACAGGGCAAGCACAGGTCGATCCACAGAGACTTGGAGGGTGTAAAACTAATTCTTTGGTCTAACTAAACTGATTCAAAGCATAAGTAACTCAAAGGTGGTTGTTTTGGTGTCGATACGACAAGATATAGTCGTGATTGTAATTCTAAGGCAGAAAGTATGCAAGATAGATTGTAAACAATTGGCTAAGGAGTACTAGGGTGGTTGAATCCACCTCCTAATCCTATGCTAAGGCAATACAAACTCACATTAAGCTCTTGTCCTTCCATTGAAGGTCTCAGGTGGGAGAGTTATCAACTAATTTCACTAACTCACCCCTAGTATAAGTTGTCTTCTTACAGTACAACTTATCACAGGTTCATTTGATCAAAAAGCTAACTACTCAAACCTAAAGAAATGAAGCACAAAAAAACAGCATTATGAACTTGAATTATTTTAACACATGATCAGGGGTTTCATCTACACCCCAGCAAAGTTGTTTAGAACATAATACAAGATGAAATTAAACCTAATTTACTACGCAGGTTTTGGCTACTAGGGCTTAAGTTTTTACATACACTGCCTTTTCCATTTATACATAATTTTCACTCAAAGTGTTTCAATTCAACAAACCAAGAGAGACCCACTCACCAAAATATCTGAATTGATTGTTCCCTCTGCTAATTCGGCTCTGCAACTTCATTAATTTGATGTTTCCCCTACTGTTAAAGAAACCCTAACTCTATCTATCTCAAACCTAGCTTCTAGGGTTGAAGAAGCTATGAAGGAGATAGAGAGAAACTAGGAGGTGGTGAAGGAGGCTGTGCTGGTGGTTTCTCAGAGGCGGTCGGAGATTGAGGTGATTGATGGCTCTGCAAAATTGGTCGGGGAAGAAGAAGGCGAGCTCTTTTGTTTTTTTGTGTCGAGGGGGAAAGAAGAGATGGAGAGGAATGTTTGGCTTGGTTGGTTAGGGTAAAGGGGACAGGCGGCTAGGGTGTTAGGCAGGCGCAGCAAATGTTGATGCACGGGTTGAAGAAACCGTTGGATGCTTAGCTACATCAAATCTAACGGCTCAGGATAGAGGCGGGCTTGGGTTCGGATCTTGGGTAGCTTAAGCCCATGTATTTGTAAACGGGTTGCAACTGATGCGCAAGCGGGCTGCAACTTCTCTTCCATAGTCGCTAGTCTCCAACTTTCTGCTCTTTTGGCTCCTCAATTCATCCAAGCTTTATTTAGTACCTAAAAACACAAAATTAATTAGTACAAGTATTTATTCTTGAAAACACAGAAAATACAGAATTTGGGATAATATATGATTTTAAAGCACAAAAGATGAGTTAAACGCCAATAAAAAGGTGTAGAAATATGCAATAATTTGGCACTCATCATAGCTCAGTAGTTGAGCATTCCTACATATCAATGACAATCAAACTTTGCTCGTATATGACACGTCGAAAGTATCTTTGACATTTGTACAAAACATACTATCAAGCATAATGAACACATCCAGTATGTACAGCCTTGATATGCCAAGCCGACATTGCACAAAACAAACGCAACAAAAAAATAATTAGAATGCACATTAACAAAACTACAAAATCATTGTATATTTAAGTCATGATTATCAACAAGGAAAAACAAAGCCTATACCCTTCGTATGCACCGACCACATTCATCATAGATTTTATCCATACGATAAACGTATACCCTATGTGTGCACTGACCACATTCATCATAGATTCTATCCATCCTTTCGAAAATGTATCAGATACCGTTGCAATCACTGAGAAACTCACGGAACCATAAGAAATTTACTACATTCACAAATGAGGGAACATGGTGGATGAGAAGTCTATTCCATAACCTGGTACAAAATCATTAACTTTTTCTTCCCTGAAGTGAAGACACTAATTGGATACACAATTCCAGAGTTTAGATCAAATATTATGCCACATTTCTTTGTTGCAACTTCATCACCTGCAAAACATAGCTTTGTCTATAAGTTACATAAGACATGGACTCGATGTAAAAAGTGTAATGCTTATAAGTGAGACAGGACAATGGTGTACAACTACGTACACATTTACAAAATATATAAAATAGCTAGAACTGATTCCATTTTTATTAATTTTTCTTGTCAAATATGTCAACAAATTTGAGCAGCTAAGACGTTAACAGTGCCTGAATCCTTGCAATTGTAAAATGTTAATACCTAAAAATGAGGCACGACAATTGTGTACAACTATGTACACATCTACAAAATACAGAAAATAGCTAGAATTGATTCACTTAAAAATCCATAAAATAGCTACGAAATCCATAAAACCAAGAAAGACTAATGTCAAAGTGCATCAGGGTATAATATAGTTTTGTACCCAGGTTTTAGTAGCTACCAAAAAAACACTTATGATTTTCTATGTTTGCACCTGTAACTAGCAAGTGGATCCTATTGTTTCAGAATGTATTTAACATTATCTTGAAGAATCAAAATCCTAAACCTAGCACAAATAAACCAACCTTCTGACATCTCAAGCAAAAATATACTCTAAATATGATATTTATTTCTCTTCTTTCATTCTTTACAAGGTTAGCATATTAGTCAACCTCCAGCACTACCAAAATTCACTGATTGAGCGGATACAAATCATACACTGGATCTGAAAGTAGAATATAGGAAATAAAATTGTGTCCAAGAGTTACTAGAAGTGACTCTATTAGTCAGCATATCAACGAGCTAAACTGGAAATGTAACAAGAAACAAGGAAGACAAAAGGAGATCCTAATAGAACAACATCTTGATAGAAAGGGTCACCCCTCGGGGTAGCCTACATGCAAGCTCACAAGCTAATGACCAATGCACTAAATTCCTTCCACTTTGGTACAACTTATAAAAACATAATAATAGAACTTACTTCCATTATTTGAGACCAAAATTCATGGATTGCTACATTTTTGGTTCTTTTTTTTGTCATATGATTACGTAAAAATCTCATATAAAGTGGGTCACTCTCTGTATCTCAACATTCTCATATATTCATATGGTTATTAACATTACATATTTCTTTAATTTCCTAATTTGTAATGCTTAATTTGTTGATCTCAAATTCAAAATTCCCTACTGTGTTCTAAAACAAATTAACATTCTCATCAAGTGAGCATATTGAAATATACCAATTTCAATACAAAAATCATCAACGAAAACAGACAAAAAACTAAATTAATCCATTGCTTAATTTCCTTACCTTAATGTCTTAAATAAGTTCCTCTTGTCGTTTGATACGCTCGTGGAAGTTCTTTAAATGGACAACATCATCATCATCTTCTCCATTCCGATGGCTACAAATCAAAAACAAAATGAAAATAAAACCCTAGATTAAGTTATGAAATTAATTTTGAGCTCAGATCGAGATGGAGATGAATTAGAATTTAGAAGAGAAGAAAACAAAAGGTAAGGGTAGAAATCGTTATAGAAAATTGATGAAAAATTCACTATGTATCAATCATCTTGATTCCCGATCGAAAAGAAACGAAAGATGCCTCTGTTTTTTCTCCATAAGTTTCACCGACGATGTGCCGCCAGAGACGAACAAAGAAATGAAATAGTACTCCTATTTTCATAAAAGGGTTATTTCGGTCATCAAAATAATTCAATTTGGATTGCATCGTTAAAGAAAGGACTAACCCGTTCAACATTTGGTAAATCAGGACCTCCGGGTACCAGGCTTGAGAAGGATGGACTAGAGCGTCCAAAGCCCAACTAAAATGGGATTAAACGTAAATTTCTACTTCTTAGTGGGGTCGGTTGGGAAAAACTAGTCCCATGGCAAATGCACATCGCCACTAGAGAGCCAATAGTACTGATTTAAAAAGGCAACATTCAAGCTGCAAACCGCCATTAATGAGTAATACTGCACAAAAACGTGATACAGATTTAGAATGACGCGCACATGTTATTTTTGGGCAGCGCAGCAGTACTTCATAACACTACAAGGCAGGAACTAGACTGTGCCTTGTGATGACTCTGTGATAAAGTATTGAGAGTGAGATGGTGAAGAGAGAAATCAATCTCTCACTTAATAATGTCTTCATTACTAATGGCTTTTTCTTCAGCTAAATTGAGCAGAACTTGCAGAAATTCAGTGGGTTTTAGGGTGACTGAAAGTGGGTTTCCTTCTTTTTTACCTAAAGAAGTTGAGAAAATCAAAGACCCATATGCTATAAAACTTGCTCACAGGATTGAGAGATTACCAGTAAAGGTTAGGTTTTTCTATTTCCATTTGTATCCCTTATTGATGTTGATTATGATGTTACTTAGCTTTCAATTTTGGTGGATTTCTGCTTGTTTTAGTGACTTTTACTTTCAATTTACTTTGACATTTTTCTGCATTTTCGAAATTTTTGTTTGTTGCATGAGATGGGGGATGTGAGCTTTTAGTGACTTTACTGCATCTAATTCGTTTTTGTAACGGGTGCCTACTCCTTCTGATGCAGATTAGTTTCGCAGAGAATTCAATTCTTAGTAGTTGTGTGAAGCCATCGGTGCAGAAGGAGAAGCATCCGCTTGTTCTTCTACATGGTTTTGACAGGTACATGCTTATGGTGTTTACACTTCATAAATATTTTTGATTGCTAAGCTTGAGTAATTCATTCTATACTATCATATAAATTGCCCAGCTCTTGTTTAGAATGGAGATATACATACCCATTGCTTGAGGATGCTGGAATGGAAGCATGGGCGGTGGATGTACTTGGTTGGGGTTTCTCTGATTTAAGTATGTTTCTTACCTCAGTTTGTATGGATCAAAAAGTATTGGTGCCTGTGTAGTTGTCAACCAATGTATTGTATTCTGTTTTTGATTCATATCAGGCATCCGTCCACCATGTAATGTGACATCAAAGCGGGAGCATCTATATCAGGTATTAGTCACTTAGGTCATATGGACTTCTGACCTTTCATAGTTTGGTTCTAGTGTATTCTACTGTTATCATTTTTGTTCGCTGAATCGAGTTTATCTTAGTTGTATTATAGCTTTGGAAGTCATATATAAGAAGGCCAATGATATTAGTTGGACCAAGTCTTGGTGCTGCTGTTGCAATTGACTTTGCGCTAAACCATCCAGAAGCTGTGAGTACTTCTAGTTATTGACATTTAAACCTTAAATATTCATAGTAGAGCTCCAACAAAAAATTTAGCCTTTGTAGAATTTGTACTAGGGATGTTGCTACACTCTGAAATAACACTTTTGTTTTTCTTGGCCCAATTTTAATCTGAAGGTTGAGAAACTGGTGTTAATTGGTGCGAGTGTCCATAGAGAAGGCACGGGGAAGTTATCTACATTGCCTAAAATTATAGCATATGCTGGGGTGAGTCTGTAAATTCTCATTTCGACTCAGCAGTTATGTTCATATTTGTTTGATGCTATTTACACGGCCTAACGTTTCATAAGTACATATTTCATTGAAACTCTTATGGCATTCATCATGAAAAGTTTACAGTAACTTAGTTCCATCGAGAAATCTAAAACATGTGACATTCTCTTGGATAGGTCTCCTTGTTGAATAGTGTTCCCTTGCGTTTGTATGCGAATTATCTGGGCTTTTGTGGGATTTCGTTCAATTCTGCCATAGACTGGACTAGTGTGAGCATCTTGATTTTCTTTAATTCCCCGTATGCTGTGGTAGAGATTAATTTAACTAATTTCCCTAGATGTGTCTCTAATGAAGGTGTTTGGACTAATATTCTTATTTGCTTGTGTTCGAATTCAGATTGGCCGTTTACATTGCTTATTGCCTTGGTGGGAAGATGCAACAGTTGACTTTATGATCAGTGGGGGATATAATGTTCGTCAACAGATACAACAGGTGAGATCACACTACAAATATGAAATATACAACTTCACAATGACCATTTTACTTTGTTCAAGAACTAAGTGAATGAGATTAGGTTATGGCGGTATCTGTTCTGATATATGCTATGTCTACTTCTGTAAAACAGATCAAAAAGGAAACACTCATTATATGGGGTGTAAATGACCAAATTGTCAGCAACAAACTCGCTATGGTTAGTTCATTTATGTTCTGAGCTCATAATTTTTTTTGTCAAAACTCTCTTCCTGTAAGCATCCGCCGCCACATTATCTCTCTCATGTATATGGCATTATCTCACCAACGGATATGGCATTATAGCACAAATTTTGTATTGCGTTGTCATATGACAGAAACTATTGTTGTGTTATGCAGAGACTAAATACTGAACTGCAAAACTCAACTTTGCATCAAATTCCAAATGCTGGTCACCTTCCTCATGTAGAAAAACCGGATTCGGTTTCCGAGTTGATAGTTAACTTTGTCCAAGAAGGTAAAATTACAGAAAAAGAATCTGTTTACAACTTGTAGAATCTATGATATATCTTTTCCTATTTTGTCTTCAACACTAACAAGTCGTCGTGGTGTTATTTCGGGTTTGCAATGCAATAATATTGCTGTAAAAGAAAAAAAATACTATTGTCTGTAATATATTTAAAATAAACACTTTTAAAAATCACTCAATTGAGTATGCAGTTTTTGGTATGTTATCCCTAAAGGAGGGGGAACGTATCGGGGGAAAATGGGTTAAGCTTTGCTTTAAGCCTTCATCAATAACTGAGCTAGACTAAATAAAGGATGAATGCTTTGTGCCACCACCTGTTGCCCCCAAAGTTTTATGGGAACATTAATTAAATACCCCTTGAATATAAGGTCTTCATAAATACCCTTCCATTTTATTTAAATACCCCTAAAAGGTATATTTTAAGTGGATAATGAAAATGAACTAGTATTTTTTGGATAATGAAAATGAACTAGTATGTTCTTGACGTGTGAAAACGTCAACCCAACCTCCTCCGGAGGTTGAATTGACTTAATATAATTTTAGATGTGCCAAAAAACTAGACCCTAAAAACCTAAAATAAACCCCTTGGGGGTATTTGTAAATTTCTTAAGGGTATTTGTGAAGACCCCTGAAAAGGAGGGGTATTTATACAATTTCCACCAGTTTTATTTCTAGACGACGTATTCACCTTCACATGTCCATGGCATTTAGTCCATGATGCACCGCTGCCCCCAAAAGATTCAAGGTTTCTACAACACCATATCCAGGCCCATCATTCACAATCAAACGTCGCATATAACTGAACAAATGAGTGTCAAAAATTACTTGAGCTTCTTGTAGGTACATTGGTGCAGTAGTCCTCATAATAAAATATAATTTGGAAATACCTGCACAATTACGCAGTAACAAGAGCTCACTTTGGGGGTCTCCTAAACTCTGAATAGCATGCATCAAGTAAACTATTTTCTCCACACGATCAAGAACAATATCACTACAAAACTGATGATTCAAACTGACAGGTCCTCCAAGAAGTTTAACACCTTCAGTTGGTCTGGAAACTTCTGCAGGAAAAACCTCTTCAAGTCGACTTATTTCATCGACAGTAGGCCAAAAAAATTCAGTTTTATGTAGATTGAGATGAAGACCAAGAACTGAACCTTCAGACCGGATGATTTGGAAAGCTTTAGAGACTTGCAAAGTATCGCCAATGATGGTACCGTCATCTTGGTACCAGGCCTGAAGGTCCAAGGAACAATGTGAAGCGATTTTCTTCACTAGAGGATGCAAAGCTAAAGCAAAAAGTAATGGTCCTAGTGGATCACCTTGTTGAACTCCTTGAGCCGATGAAAAAGTAGATGTGACATAGTAAAGCCTAGCATGAGAAGCATAATAAAATTCAACCCACCTAGATATAGTGGCGCATCTACGGCGCACTTCAAAAATCATAGCTTCTCTATCAACAAGGTTAAAAGCATTTTTAAAATCCACCAATAACATAAACATTAAATTGCTTGTTCCTTTTACTTCTAAAATACGATTAACCGAGTTTGAAAAAACAGGGGTACAACAACCACACCCAATATTTCGTTAGGCAATCTGTATGGACTAACTCCAATATAATTCCAAGAGAATCAACTAGATATCAGACTCAATCAAGGAAAATATATCCAAGAGTTATATCTTTGTTTCTCAATGTAATCAGCAAATCAAACAGAGATAGGAATCCGTGAGCCTGATTATTATGAGAAACAACTTGAACGGTACCAAATATCAATGTTCAAGTGTCAATCAATTT
Organism: Papaver armeniacum; assembly: GCA_023531295.1. Classification (NCBI taxonomy): domain Eukaryota; kingdom Viridiplantae; phylum Streptophyta; class Magnoliopsida; order Ranunculales; family Papaveraceae; genus Papaver; species Papaver armeniacum. The sequence goes on from JAJJWW010006773.1 coordinate 655,513, forward strand.
CAATTAACAACCAAAGGTTGGATTTACCAATTGATTGAACTACGCACAACCTGTGATATTTCAATTATATAAACAAATATAATGCAGAAAAGAAATAACACAGACACCAGAAGTTTTGTTAACGAGGAAACCGCAAATGCAGAAAAACCCAGGGACCTAGTCCAGATTTGAACACCACACTATATTAAGCCGCTACAGACTCTAGCCTACTACAAGTTAACTTCAGACTGGAATGTAGTTGAGTCCTAACCAATCTCACACTGATTAAGGTACAGTCGTGTTCCTTACGCCTCTGAATCCCAACAGGACTCTACGCACTTGATTCCCTTAGCTGATCTCACCCACAACTAAGAGTTGCTATGACCCAAAGTCGAAGACTTGATAAACGAATCTGTCTCCCACAGAGAAGTCTATTCTGATAGATATATCCGTCTCCCACAAAAATACCTGCTAAGTTTATTCCGTCTTTTGATAAATAAAGGTGAACATGAACCAATTGATAATCCGGTCTTATATTCCCGAAGAACAGCCTAGAAATATCAATCACCTCACAATAACTTAACTATATGGTATTAGAACAAGTTATTGTGGAATCACGAAGAATGAGACGAAGAGCTTTGTGATTACTTTTTATATCCTACCAATTAGAGATAAATCTCGATCAAATCTTAGAGAAGATAGTACTCAATACGATAAAACAAGTAAGATCAGAACACGCAACTACAGAAAAAAATAGTTAGGTCTGGCTTCAGAATCCCAATGAAGTCTTTAAGTCGTTAACCTATAATGGTTTTAGGAAAAACCTAGGTTAAAGGAGAATCGACTCTAGTCGCAACTAGTATCACACATGAGGTGTGGGGATTAGGTTTCCCAGTTACTAGAGTTCTCCCTTATATAGTCTTCAATTCAGGGTTTGATAAATTTGGAACAAAGCAATCAATATTCACCGTTGGATGAAAACCTGATTTAAGATTCAAGCTAATATCTTTCCACTGTTATATGGTTTTAGATTGTTACACACAAATGAAATATACTTTCATTTAGATATGGGTAACCGTACCTAAACGTGTATATTGAGTTGGCTTAATAACAGTTAACCGAAGTTAGCCATATGAACACTTTTGTATTAACCTTGTTCATCTTAACACTTCTAGATCAAATGAATCTAATTGTGTTACTCATAGAGTTGTTCAATTGTTTATATTCTCATAGAAGTATACAAGACACAATTGAAGCAAAATTGGATTGATTCAAAAGAATCAGTTCATGAACATTTTAGCCACGGTTTGCAGAGATTGCATTCCTTAATTTATAAATGTATTTGTTCATGAGTATGAAATTATACTTAACCGATTTTAGAACTTAACCTCATAAGTTTGCAAACGGGTACGCAAACTTAAGTTCCGGACTTTGATCTTTTCCGACAGTTCGTAAACGGGTACGCATTAGTAGCATTGAAAGAAAGAATAACTGTGTTCTTTATTACTCAACAAGAGTCCGTACAATGTAATAAATACACAGAGACTCTGACAAGAAAACAACAGTAGACACACATGTGTGGAGATCACAACCACAGAAACAAATAAAGACTGTGTGCAGAACATATACACAAAAATAAGAAAGGACAGTGTGCAGATCAAATGCACAGAAGTAAAGAACTAAATAGTCTTGTTACTACCCCCCCCCCCCACCCCCCACCCCCCCCCCCCGCACAAAATAAAGGGGTGTTAAGACCTTCAGTTTTGATTTGAAAAACTCAAAACGTGGTGCTGCAAGACCTTTGGTGAAGATGTCAGCTGCCTGCTCCAGTGTTGACAAATAGATGACCTGTAGAGACTTAAATTGAACTAATTCTATAATAAAATGAAAGTCTAAAGCCATGTGTTTCATCCTGCTATGAAAAATAGGATTAGAAGCTAAGGATATGGAGATTTTATTATCACAAGCTATAGTAGGGGAAGTTGGCAGAAAAATGTGTAAATCTCTGAGAAGATTGCATAACCAAACAACTTCAGCTGCAGTGGATGCCAATGACCTGTATTCAGCTTCAATGCTTGACCTTGAAATGGTGGCTTGCTTTTTGGCTGACCAACTAATAGGATTGTCACCAAAAAATATGCAGTGACCACTAGTTGATCTTCTGTCATCAGGATTACCTGCCCAGTCTGCATCTGAAAAACCTTGAAGAGCAGTGAAGCCTTTAGTGAAAATAATACCATGATCAATAGTACCCTTGACATATCTGAGTACTCTTTTTGTAGCTGTTAAGTGAGTTGTTGTTGGAGAGTGCATGAATTGACATATTTGATTCACTGCAAAACATAGTTCAGGTATTGTCCAAGTTAAGTATTGCAAAGAACCTACAATTGATCTATACTTTGTAGGATTAGAGAGAATGTCACCATCAGTAGCGCTCAGTCTTTGAGAGCTAGAATAAGGAGTAGAACATGGTTTGATACCAACTAGATTTGTCTTCCACAATAAGTCAAGAGCATACTTTGTTTGGCTTAGAAAAAGACCTTTGTTGTTCCTTTTAACCTCAAGACCTAAGAAGTAGTCTAGAGCTCCTAGATCCTTCACTGGAAATTGAGTACATAGATAAGCAATAATAAAGTGACAATGAGCTGAGTTATTCCCTGTGATGATGATATCATCAACATATACTAATATAATAGTGAGTTTAGAGCCTAACTTCTAAACAAACAATGAAGAATCTGCCTGTGAAGGAATGAAATCAACTGCAATGAGAGCATCCATGAGCTTTTCATACTAAGCTCTAGGAGCTTCCTTAAGACCATATAAGGATTTATGTAATCTGCAGACATAATCAGGATGTTCTTTATCTTCAAAACCAGGAGGTTGTTTCATGTAAACTTCTTATTTTAAATCTCCATGTAGAAAAGCATTACTTACATCTAATTGTTTAATATTCCAATCAAAATTAACTGTTAAAAAGAGCACAAGTCTAATAGTTGTAGGTTTTACAACAGGACTGAAAGTTTCAGTGAAATCAAAGCCTTCAACTTGATTAAATCCCTTTGCTACTAATCTAGCTTTATGTCTTTCTATAGTGCCATCTGGGTTGTACTTTATTTTAAAAACCCATTTGCATCCTACTACATTTTGAGTAGGATCAGGTGGTACTTTTGACCAAGTACCAGCTTCTTGTAAAGCTGCATTTTCTGTTTGCATAGCTTTCAACCAAACTGGAATCTTAGCAGCTTGAGTATAGCATGTAGGAGTAATATGATTAAAATGAGATATATGAGAAGCAGACAATGCATATTTTGTAGAGAAGAAAACTTTTGGTTTGAAAGTACCAACCTATGCTCTTGTAATCATTTGATGAGTATTCAAAGAATTATCAACAGAAGTTGATGTTGTTGTTGTAGTTGAAGTATCAGAAGTATCCAAAATAGCAGAAGTAGTAGTTGAAAAAGTAATGTTATTATCACTGAATATAGAAGTATCTGTAGTATTTATAGAAGTATCCACATTATCAGAAGCTCTTGGAAAGTCCACAAACATTGGAGAATCAGTAGAGTTGTGTTTACAAAGTGTTGTATAAGGAAAAGTTTCTTCATGAAAAATAACATGTCTAGAAACAAACACTTTACCAGTAGATGGATCCACACACCTGTAACCCTTGTGTTGTGAACTATACCAAGAAAAATACATTGCACACTTCTAGGATGTAGTTTGTTATGAGTGTAAGGTTTCAACCAAGGAAAACACAAACAACCAAAAGACTTGAGAAAGAAATAATCTGGTGCTTTATTGAACAATGACCGAAAAGGTGTTGAAAAAGATAATGATCTTGTGGGTAATCTGTTTATGACATAATTTGCAGTGGATAAAGCATCAAACCAGAACTCAAATGGAAAATTAGCTTGATATAAGAAAGTTCTTGTAATCTCTAGGAGATGTTTATGTTTTGATTCAGCCACACCATTGGTCGGTTGTCAGCCGACACAAAAATAAATTACACTTTCTTACTACTCAAAATATATAATGAAGCAAAGGCAAGAAAGGATCGTTCCCACAGAGAGGTCTTGGTTGTCAAATTGTTTCGGTTTCCTATAAATAACACCGGGGGTTTTGTGATTTTTATATAATAAACTAAATAAAAGCAAATAATAAAGGTAAACAAATCAAATCAAGGATGAGAAAGTATTGGTCATGGATTTCGTCTTCAATCACAACATGTTTTCTACACAATAATTAGAATTGATATTTTAATCTCAACTTTTATCAAAGTCCCTAGAATACCTTGATCGCAAGTATATCCCGCAAATCTCCTCTTGTCATCAACAAACACATTAAAAGATGCGAATATGAATTCTATCTAAAAGAACAACCTAACGTGTAAAAGCACTAATCAAGTTTAATTCCCTAGATGCGTTAAGTTCTATGAAATCAGGCCAATCAAAGCAATCGAACGTGTAAAAGAACTAATCCGATTTAACAAAGGTTATGGTTCACATATGATCATAAGAATATATCACTACAAACTATAATCATATTTATGCTACTTCAAATCAGGAATTATCACTTTCGCGTATAATAACCCTAATCTAGCAAAAGACATGCATGTGAGTTCTACCAATTTGCAACTTGACAAAACAAACATTCAATCATATGACAATATTAATGGTGAATCATAAACGATAATATGAGAGAAAACTAATTTATTGAACAAAAACTCATGTTTGGAAATCCAACTAATCCATAAACAAAAGAAAACTCTAGCTCATATTCATGGAGTTCGTAACAAGAAGAAAGAGAAAAGCATTCATGGTTCTAAACCCTAGAACCAAAAGTAGAGGCCAAAAGATTAAGATCTCCCTATAAGATATAAGAGATCCCTTTTTATAACCATTCTCTGCCTTCAATTTCCAAACCCAACCTACTGCCAAATAGGTCGACAGTCCATTAGAAAGCCCAGTCAAATAACAGGTCCAAATTCTAAGCCCAAGTCCATCAGAGCAAGCTACTGGATCGGCGAGTCAACTCGGCTAGCTCGGAAACTGGCCGAGTTGACTCGCCGATTCCTGGATGTTTCCAGGCCATATTCCAGGCCTTTTCAATTGCAGCTCCTCCCCTGCAAGTCCTAACATTCATCTAACATTTTGAGACATTCATTCACCATTTCTAATCTGCATTTGAATTCAACCAGTACTACTCTCCATTCTGCAGCTTAAAACTCATCCATCCAATTCATTCTCATTCCCTGTCTTGAATTCCACCAGACTCAAGCTATCACTTCCCATGGCAGTGACCAAAACCAATGTAAGCTTTCACTGTTGCCTGCAATGCCATTTCTCCACAGCATCAGCTGCACCTTCTTGTTTACCACGAGCTTGATTCCTGCAACATTCTGTAGCTTCAGCTAGCACTACATCCTCCACCTGCAATGCAATATAGCCCTTCATATCTTCAACATGGCTCAACTCTTAACTGCAACACTAGCACCAGCCATTCAACATCAGTCGTTGCACAATTTCATTTCTTGTAGCTCCATTACCACTAATCCTCCAATGCCAGTAGTTGTAGCTTCATACACAGCACCACCAGTGCCTACAGCTCTGCACAGCCGCCATCATCCCTGTAATAACCCATTTCCAAGACTCGCAAACACCACTTCATACTGCTTCAAGATCCTCTGCAATCTTAGTCTAACTCATCATCATTGCAGCACCCATTGGCATCCCCGGCAACAGCTTCTCATTCTTCCATTGCAGCGCAAACAAACACAAATGTCAGCCACTAGCCCAGCAAACTGCACTATCAGTGTACAACACCAACCATTCCTTATCACTCTCTGCTGCAACACAATACAACCCAGATAGCAATATCTGCCCTGCATTAATACCATACATTCACCACTGCCAACTGCAAACCTTAGCGTCGCCTTCTCAGATTCATGCCTTGCCCAATTCTGCCACTGCGAACTAACTCAGTTTGAGCTTCATTTTCAACCAATGCTGCACAGTACCAGCTCTTGCCTGCAATTCCCGTTTCATCCATCTCCATAAGTTGTGCCTCCAATTGCAGCTCAAACACAACAACAGCAGCTCTTGCACACAACCATTCTAACCATCCTGTCACAGCACTTTCCAACAGTTCCAGCATCATCTTCTTTTCAGCTCCACACAACTGCGAGCACCAGTATCAGTCCCTTGCATACAACCACGGTCTCAATTTGCAAACCCCATGTAAATACGCACCAAGCTGCAGCTGCCATCAGGCCATCTCTTCCATGTTCTTCTCAGCCCAATTCAGCCTTCAATTCTTAGCACACACCAGAGACAACCACTGTAATCGCACAATCCTTCCAGCTGCACCATCAAATCAACTCGAACCACTGCCTAGCCATTTCAGCTTCTACCTTTTTGTTCTTTATGAACTGAGATTCAAAACAAATCTAACAAAACCCATTGAGCTTCAGTTGTAACTCAAAATCACCACCACAATCTTCTCTCATTCTAGCAGCAGAAACCCTTTTCATTTCAACTCATTCCCCTTTCTGAAACTATCACAGACAACTCAATTCAAACCCATCACCTGCAATGAATAACAGCATCAGAATCCTAGCATTCATCTAATTGAGTAGTTTACAAACCACAAGCCCTTTGCTCAGCTTCAGATTCTCCAAGTTTCAACTCAACTTCAATTTCAGAAACACATCTTCACAACAGTACCACCTTCATCTTCCATGAAATCTCCACATCTCATTCTGTAATTCTGCTCAAAACCCAATCTCTGAATCTTGTTCTTCATCAACAGCAAAATCAAACCTATTCTTAGCCTCCATCTGCACTTTCTCATTTTCACCACCTATTCAGCCCTTCAATTCATCTTCCCTGCTTTCAATTCCAGAAACCCACTAACCCCATAGAACTTCTTGGCTTCAGAGAACCCATTTGAGATCGAATTCAACTTAACCCACATCTCAATTTCTTCCTCCCTGAACTCATCTGAATCTTCTTCCACAACCCATCTTATTTTTCTTGTCAGCAACAGTGAGATTCAATTTCGATATGTTGTTCTTGACTACAACCACCATTAAAAATCACCTTCTCTGCAACTCAGACATAGCGCCTTCATTTCCTCTCTTATTTCTCGATCTGGTCTAAAGCAGTAACAGCAGCAGTGGCTGCTTTCCTTTTTTTTTTTTTTCTTAATCTCAGGTGAATGAATGAAAGAGAGAAGGAGATCTCTCGATTATAGGGTTAGGGTTGAATTTGTTATTCAACACCCATAAGATAAAATCCACCCCAGTTTGGGTGCCCTGAGTAACTTCTTGGGTGCTTTTAACAATTCTTTATAAACTCAAATGGCTATCCTTTAGCCTTGGCCAAGCTCCCAATATCACTCGCCTGCGAAACAACCTTTTCGCTCTTTTTAACTCGATGTTGATAGTTTCTTCTTCTTTTCTTCCACATGACTCCAAAGTAGCTATAAAACTCAAAACAAACGTAAAATACATAATTTACAAGAAAAATAGCAAAGAAAGCATAAACAATAGATAATAAATAGGGTGTATTCTACACCTATCAACCATTATGCTCAGATGTGTGTGGACAAGAAATTTCATGAGAGATACCACTATTAACTAACACCTTCTTGAGAGCAAGATTAACAAATTCTCCTCCTCCATCAGTCCTTATAACCTTGATGTGTAAATTTAACTGATTTTCTATATAAACTTTGAAGTTATCAAAAGTAGTCTTGAAATCAGATTTAAGAGTCAAAGGAGAGATCCAACAAAATTTTGTAATTGTAAAGGAGCTGTAGTTACAGACATTGACAGATGAAAAGGTTTCTTATGACTTCTACATACTTGACACTCAGTACAAGTAAGACATTTGTCTGAAATATTAAGTATCCTAGATAGCCTACTAAGAGATTGAAAAGATGGGTGAGCTAATCTTCTATGCCTGTAGTTGCAGGAAATCCTACACTACACACCTCACTCGAATTTTGCTTATTCAATTCATTTGAAGATGAATAATAATGTATTTTATTAATTGTTTTCTTCCAAGATTTACAAAGAAATGAAGAACAGAGCTAGAGAAATTACAATCACTCTTAATTTTCTCTCTCCTAATGACTTGCTTAACAATTCGAAAAAGACCTCTCCCATAACAGACTTACTCGACCCTTTATATAGGGTATTACATAGTGGATGACAGCTATACTGTCCCTTATTTTCGGAAACGTCTCGCGAATGCTCGCAAATGTACAACTGTTTGCCCTCGCGACACTCTTAAATCTCGCCAAGTCTTCACACTTTCCTCATGTTCTAACTGTCGTCATCTATTACGTCATTTATTTACCTCCATGCGACTCCTTCGCGATGTAGTTGTTTATTAATCTCGCGAAGTATTAGTGTTGCGATATTCTGGTCCTACATCTTGCCTCTTCTCATGTCTTCTCTGCGAAGAAGAGAATGTCATGAGAACCAATATTTTAAAGTGCCGCAACTGCTTATCTTTATCTTGCGATTGTTCATTTTCACTCGTTTTGTTTATGTACGGAATTTATTACAGGTGTTTCTTCTTCCACTCTTTTCTTGACACGTCTCTTTCAACCGATTATTCTTAACCATTCACGTCCCATCTCTCATTAAATGCATTTGTTTTCTCGAGAACTCTCTTCTCTATATATAACTTTCTCCTCTTTCTCTTCTTCTCTTTTATTTTCCCTCTGCAACTTTTCTTCACCTTTCTCCTTCCGCAATTTGCGCTTCTGCTACTGCTTCCTTTTCAATTCTTCACTTCTCCCTTCATTCCTATACTCTGACAATGGCTTCACTTAGTCGTACATACGCTCCTCCTTTTCTTGACGTTCAAAAGAAATTACGGGAAAAGGGTTTCACTTTATCTACCATTCCAAATCAAGAATCCTCATCTATGCTTTCGCAAAATTGTTTTACGATCATCAATGTGATGATGAAAATTATAGTCTCGCTAGGTCAACTCCTCAGGGCTCCCCATTCCTTTATATAATCCCGAAATACCATTATTTTATGAGATTCTTGCTCACGAGAAATTCTCGCGGGCTATTTATCAATTGAACGGCGATTGTATTCGCTTCGATGCTTGAATTCGCCTCTCGTGGTGCGGTAAAGGATCTTTATATCCCGACAATGTTAGAGATCCTCAATTTGCGAATTTACCAATAATTGCCGAGAAGTATACCGTGGATAATTTCTTTGCAAATTATTCGGTCATAACTATGAGAAACGATAAATCTCGCTGGGGTGTTCGATTGAAGAAAAATGATAACGTTGATCTTTGACAAACTGCTCATGCGGGACATTGACGGCATTCGGGTAAAAATAATATCCTCGCTACTCCAAAGATGAAAAGTGGTGGGTTGTACCTCTCTTTCGAGTGGACCTTATATCGCAGCTCACATGCACTCCCGGTAATCTCGCGAATTATCATCCTTGGGAGTTTAAGTGGCCTGAGAAGACAAAAGAGGTATATACATATCATTCGTTTTAGATTTGCTTATTATGTCTTCCATTTCTTTCATTCATTAACTTTTTAGAAAATTTTTAGATCACGAGAATGAGAAAGAAATACAAAGAGAATCCTCACCAAATATCTGGCGATACTTCGATCGCTCACGGATGACGTAAGAAACATTTTCTTTTGTTATTTTAAACAATATTGTTGCCTCTGTTTCTTATCTTTATTCGTGTGTGAAGATTGGTGTTGAAGAAGTTGAAATCGCAAAGATTAATGATGGAGAAGCTGAAGCTGCGAGGGCTAAAGGCAAGAATAAGGCCATTTCTCGCAAGGACAAATCTTCATCTCCGTTTTCTAAAAAACGGAAAACCCATCCTTCTTCTCATTGTAGTTCTCAAACAAGTGAGAATTCGATAAGAATGAAAATGAGATTGGTACTTCTTCTGCGAGGGAGAATCGTTCAACCACCTTTGCTATGGCGCAATTGTCTAGCATCTTTTCGATTCCATGCAAGGATTGGGGACGATCATTTAATCGCTACTGCGAGGCTCTCGCTAAGATTTGCGATGCCTTGTTTCTTTGGAGGACAATGAGTCGTTTCGCGGGGTTTCTCGAACAGTGACTTCTAGTTTCTTAAATGCTCTTAATGCTTTGGTATGTTTGTATCTCTTTATTTCTTTGCGACTTCAATTATAAACCCTATCCTAATCATTTCCATATTTTTCTTTGTAGTCTGGGAGAGTTTCTTTTGTTGTCGCCTCTGACCTTGAGAAAAGACACAGCAATCTCGAAAAGAGAAATTTGCAACTTAAAGATAAGATACGAGAACTAGAGAATGAATCTGCGGCATATCGCGAGAAGGATGAACGGATTAAACAACTCGGAGAAATTTGAGCTTACTTCTCAATGAGAATAGAGTATCTACTCTTGAAAGCGCAAATCAGCTGACTTTATGGTATAGCAATCTTTATTCCTCGATTTCTTTTATTTTATCATTTACTTTTCTTTGCCCGACTTACTATTTTCGCAGACATATATAATCTCTCTGAAGAGTCCATTCTTCTCCATTCATTTCCCGAGCCCATGGATGATGATGTCCTCCTTGCTCGCCTCAATGAATCTCTAAGTAGTTCTTCAAATGATGCTAACCTTCTTTCATTAAAGGATCTTCAATCCAAACACCATCTCTTAAAAATCGAGCATAGGGCTAGCTTAAGTTTAGCTAATCACTTTAAACGAATGTACCTTGATTCCAAGAAGAAATCCAAAGCCTTAAGGAAGAAAGTTAGTGATCTCATAGATGAAAAAGATCGCATTACTATGAGAGGTGCACAGGCATTAGCAAAATTTCAAAAATCTCTCCTTGATGTGCAAGTTGAGCGAGATGAGCTCCTTCGTCGGAGAATACCCTACTTAGCGAGCGAGAAGATCAAATTCGTTCACTTTTTGTCATAAATAATGATGATGAATTTGCTCGGCTGCGAAGGTTTTAGATAACGCTAGAAATAACTTAGGTGTTGATGTTAGTCTTCGCACCGAGCAAACTACCTTAATCAAGGATATGATCTTTGAAAGAGAAGGTTGTTTGTTATACTTCTTTACTTTTCTGTTCTTTTTCCTTTTGTATTATTAACATTAATTCATTTCCTCATGTTTTCAGAATTTGAAAAGAGATTTCAGACAAGAATTGGAGAGCTTGAAACCGAAAAAGAACAACTCGCGATGGATCTCTCTCCGCGAGAATAAATACTCTAAAGCAAGCAAAGACAATTCCAAACTACGGTGGCGAATTTTAATAATGATCTTTGTTCGTTTTCGCAATCAAGCTATGGAAATAGTTTGTAATGATCACAACATTCCTCTTCATTCATATCCTTTTCTTCTTTGAAGAAGTTCCCGAGAACTTGCCGGTCTCGAGATGTTTCGATAGTGAAGCTAATGAAGAAGAAGAATCTGACGACGAGAGTGATGGAACCAAAGAATCAGATGAAGAAGAAGAACCAGCAAAGAAATAATTTCTCTTTCTTCTTTGATTTCTTGTAATATCTGTATACATATATCTTCGACTATTGAATATAAATTTCAACTTTTGCTTCCTTTGTTCCAATATATTAATCAAACAACCCTTCTTTGTAATTATAACTTCACACTTGCCTCTGTCCATAAGATATAATCAACTTCGCGAGTTAAATATAATCATTCTCGCGAGATATAAATATGTATATCATTTTTTTTTTTTTTTTGAATTTATACATTATCACTGCGACAAGATCTCAAGATATCTTCATGGATTAAGAAATCTATTGATCTTGCCTTATCATTATTTGTGTGGTCTTATTATGCCTTCCTAAGTAAAGGTCTTATTTTGCCACCCCTCATTGCGACAAGATCGCAGGCCGTCTTTACACTTTCATATAATGACCCATTGACCTTGTCTTATCATTTCTTTAGTATTTTTGCCTCTGCGCAGACATTATATTTGCGACAATATGGCGGGTTTAAATGTTCTTGCGACCATAAATCCCGGCACATTGTCGTCTTTGCGACGAAATCGCAGGACGTTCTTACATTTTCATATAAAAACCCATTGATCTCGTCTTACCCTCGCGTTAGTATTATTGCCTCTGCAGGATCATTGCACAAATATGACAAGTCTAAATTCTCTTGCGAAAATAAAGCCTCATGACATTTGCGTCTTTTGACACTTATCAGCTCCCTAATGGAGGGTGCCGCCCTTATCTTCTCCCCTGGTTGCCCCTTCAAGGAGGCGTACATCGGCCATACAAGACTAGCTCCTCCCATCCGGTCTTAACAACAACCGGTTGTTTTCGTGACCTCTTATCCCTTATACCTATATGGTTTATGGTTACGAGGCTGCACCCTAAGTGGAGTTTTCTTGGCCGAAAGCATGTGCCAAGACTTGTCAAGAGTGGTAAGGAAGTTCCATGCTCCCCGCACTCTTGACTCAACCGTGTACCTCGGTGCCTTGGTCATACACTCGACTCCTTGGAAGAGACCCTCGGGCGTCCAACCGGGTATAACCATATATATATAGTTGGAAATCCAAGGTATCTCCCAGGATAGGCTTTCATGGGCCCCAAATCTCCATGACCCAGGTTTCGGGAGCGGTGTAACCTTCCACCGAGCCATGTTAAGAGATACCCCCTTATATGACGTACTTTAGGTCTTACATTTGCCTCTTGCGAAATATCATTCGCGAACTAGGGTGTACGCCATAAAGGTTTGTCCCATTCACTCACTCATTCATTTTATCAATTTATTCAATCATTTGTCTGCGAAGTTATCGCACAATCTCATTTCCATTATTCAATAGATTTGTATACATTCTTCATGGCGAGATTCTCGCATAGTTTTTCTGCAACCATCATCTCTGCTTCTTATCCTTATCATGCTTTCACCACTAAATTGTTATCTTTTCTCGCAATTATTCATTTTTTACACCTTTTATTCTTACTTCCTTCTGCCTCCGCATCAGTCCACCATTTCAATGTCTCCTTTGCATCATGATACTCAGTTGCTTTTGTGCATTCACTTCGCAGCATCTCTTCTTCTTTTGTTTCTATGGCATCTACCATTAATCTTTCTTTTCTTTGTTCATCCCTGTACATTCTTCCTCCAACCTTTGTTTTTTGTTCTCTCTCTTGTGACTCTCTACATCCACCTCGTAACATTTTTGCCCCTCTATCCAATCTCCTTTTATAATTCCGATACCGCTAGGATGTGGAAATTTTATGCACTGATGGTATGTCGATGCTATACCCAGTAATCCGATGAAGCCATGGTCTTCCAATCAATGCATTGTAGGGAGATTCCACATCAACTACACAAAACAAAATATCGGTCGATAACCCCCCGCAAGGGTATCCTCATGTGCACTTCTCCTTTGGGCTTGTTCGCGGTACCGTTGAAACCATATATTTTGTATGTTGAAGGGATCAAGTCTTCATCTCTTCCTCCCATAGTTTTGTAAGTATGGTAGAAAAGAATGTTGATTGAATCGCCGGTATCAATCAATATTCTATTGATTGCCCAACAATTTTCCGCTTCATCATCTTCGCCATCAATGGGTTTTGGATTAATTTCCGACTTCACAACCAGTGGGCTATCATGTATTTCTCTTCCTTTGGGTACTTCTTCAGCCGAGAAAGAAATAATCTGCGGTTGCCACTCTTTTTAGCTGCGATGTCTTCGCAACATTCATCACTTCTTTATCATCGACATCCCTCGCGAAAACTCTACTAAGTACATTGTCATGAAAATCTTCAATAGTGCGGTATGAGTGTACAATGGAGTTGCAAAACAAATTTTTAGCCTTTGTCCCAACTTCTATAACAAATGTTTCTTTTCCCTTTGCCGGTGGGGGTGGCAAATGTTGAACTTTCTCTTCTTCTTTTAAAAAGTGATTTAGCTTTCCTTGATCAATCATTCTTAGGATAATTCTCTTGATGTTTTCAGTCATTTGTTAGGTGCCCATGAAAGCGGTGGTAAGAACATAACTCGTGACTTCTATCTCCAGGTGGTGGTTCACTTCCCATGTTCCATGGTGCAGGTATGTTTTCCATCAAAAGTATTGCTTCCCATATTTTTTCCACACTTTGGCGTTCAATGGCGGCATTTTAATTTCCTCCCACACTACTCGTGACTTGCTGTCCTCTATGATAAGTCCCTCCGGCCTCCGTAAGTCTCTTGCGAATTATACCTTTGACCTCCATATGTTTCTTGTGGTTGATCAAGCCTTTGAATTTTATTGTTTCCGCCACGGTTGTAGAAATTTCTTTCTCTTTCAAACTCTTCCTGATCGCGACTTCCCATAGCCACTAACTTTGGTTCTATATCAACTCGCTTTTCTTTCTGTTGACCTTGCGATATGCTCGCCCTTTGTGTGTATTAGTTGAGGTAATAAACTTCCATTCGCGACACTAGAATTTGTGTTTGCCACTTTGGGTAAGATTCCATCTCGTTCTGTCTTTCTTCTAAAGCAATATATTCCTCCTGGAGCTCTCGTAATTCGAGTCATTGTAATTGTATTCTTAACTCGAAAACCTGAACATATAATAGATTGGTTGCGAACATAGCATTTATGAATGACAAGTATGAGGTATCTTTCATCTACCCTGCCGGCCATCTCGCCGCACATCGTCTTCCATCGATAGTTAAATGTCTTAGACTCTCGCCAACTCTTTGTTTTAGTCCAAATACATCTTCAATGCCAGGTCGCGAAGAGTTGTTACTTATATACGCCCCAAGAATATAGCATGTAAATGATTGAATGATGTGATCGTATTCCTTGGTAAACCCTCAAACCATTTTAAAGCTTCTCTGTTAAACTTGACGCGAAGTATTTGCATAATATAGCGTCATGGTTTTCCCATTGTAGCATACATCTCACATAAGCCTTGATGTGTTGTCTTGCACAAGTTGATCCATCAAAAATGCTAGTTAGCGCTGGTAAGTTGCATTTTGGGGTATTCCTCCTAATCGCACTTCTAATGTAAAAGGATTTTTCGCAGACCTCCGCGATAGCTTCATCTAACCGCCTTCTCCCTCCTCCTTCTCTTACGTTGTTCAATATTCCTCTCATCTCTCGCCAATTCTCGCGAGAATTTGTTCATTTGCCTCGAATTTGAATTGATCGGTCTCTTTAATTTCGCTTCTCTCCTTCTTCGTTCGTGTCTACTTTTTTGTATTCTTTCGTATTTTTCGTTAATATCTCCATCGTTGCGATTTCGCTCGCGCCTCCTCTCTCGATTATCATGATTATTCTTAGGATCGCTTCTTCCAATTCCCGATTTTCCATTTCTCGCTCTCAATCTCTCTCTCTCGCGGGCTAGACGTGCTTGCTCAATGTAATGCTTTTCAATATCATCTTCAATTTCCTTTTGTTTCCTTTGTGTTTCTCTCCCATGTAGTGCTCTTCTTCTTTCCTCCCGATTTTCTTCATTAATTGGGTTATTCGTCCTCGAGGTTGCCTATCTTCTTGATTTCCATCATCGTGATTGTTTACCAAAATATAACGATTTTCTATTAGTTCTCTCTCTTCGCGACCTTCTTCGCCATGATTTAACTCTCTTTCCAAATTTTCTTCATTAATGTTCTCATGAGTAATGTTCTTCTCCCATTTTCTCTAGTCGATCCCGATCTCGATCTGTTACTACTTCTTGATCTTCTATTTTGCAGCCTCCTATTTTCCATCCTCAATTCGTGGTTTTGCCTTGTTAGATTCGCGCGTTCTTACGCTTCTAACCGCCTTTCTTCGTGTATTGTCTGTCTCGGCGTTTCTAATGCCGCGATTTCTTCATTTCCACGAATTGTTTCTCCCATCTCTTCTCGATTTCTCTCTTCCTGTCTATTATTCATCAATTGTTGTACTTCTTCTCTTTCTTCCGTAGAATCTGATCTCCATGTATGCACGCTCACTCTATCATAATCGATTACTCTGTTTAGTGCTGGTTGAATTGGTGGTTGAGTTAATGGTTGAATTGGTGGTTGAATTGGATCTTCTTCTCCATTTCTTGCATCTATCCTTGATGGTTCACCTACTTCATTTCTTCTTTCTCCCACTAATCTTCCACTTCTCCTTACGATCGTTGGTTGTTCTGATGCATTCTTTCTCCTAGCCATTTCTCAATTTTAGTAATTTGTTAAAAATTATTCAAGATTTCTTTCTTGTTATCCCTAATTCTTCCAATTCACAAGGTTGATCTTCTTCAGTCCCTGTTTCTAGCGCATATGTAGTTGCAGGAAATCCTACACTACACACCTCACTCGAATTTTGCTTATTCAATTCATTTGAAGATGAATAATAATGTATTTTATTAATTGTTTTCTTCCAAGATTTACAAAGAAATGAAGAACAGAGCTAGAGAAATTACAATCACTCTTAATTTTCTCTCTCCTAATGACTTGCTTAACAATTCGAAAAAGACCTCTCCCATAACAGACTTACTCGACCCTTTATATAGGGTATTACATAGTGGATGACAGCTATAATGTCCCTTATTTTCGGAAACGTCTCGCGAATGCTCGCAAATGTACAACTGTTTGCCTTCGCGACACTCTTAAATCTCGCCAAGTCTTCACACTTTCCTCATGTTCTAACTGTCGTCATCTATTACGTCATTTATTTACCTCCATGCGACTCCTTCGCGATGTAGTTGTTTATTAATCTCGCGAAGTATTAGTGTTGCGATATTCTGGTCCTACAATGCCAGACTGTTGAAGAAGCTTTATGACATGAAAAAGCTGTTGAAGAAACTGGTGAAGCAATATTGCCTTGTAGAGGATAAAGTCCATTCTTACTGGGACCTTGAAAACGGATCTGTTCTGACTTCACACCCTTAACAGTAAAGTCATTTGAAGTGAAAGTCAGAGAGCAATTGTTATCTCTAATAAATTTATGAACTGAAATTAAGTTTTGTGAAGCTAGAGGAACATGAAGTATATCTTTGAGAGTAAAGTTGTTATTAGGAACTTGTACTAAAGAAGAACCAGTTTTAAGGATTTTCATACCTTCACCATTAGTTTGTAGTGATGATTCACAACCTCCATAAGAAGAAGTAAAAGCAATATTGGCGACATCGGTGAGTCAAATGATGTGTTGCACCCGAGTCCACATACCAAGGATTTTGACCCATAATATTTGGCAAGAGGCAAGCATTGCCTGTAAATTTCTTGGAGGATTTCTACCTTGATAAGAAAAATTCATCTGTTCCAACATTCATCGTTGACATGACCATATTTATGGCATATTTGGCATGTTGGTCTCTCCCCTGAAGAAATTGATGTAGAACCAAAAGAAGGTGGTCTTGGCACAAAAGTAGGATAAGAATTTGTAGCTGATGTTGTTGGAGAAGGTAGAATACCAGCACCTCTACCAAAACCCCTACCAAAATAGGAATTACGACCTCCCCCGTGAAAACCTCTTGAGTTTCCTCTACCATTGTTGGGACCAGAAGCATAGAATGCTCTATTAGTGGATTCAATAGAAGAGCTTGTAATCTTACTGTTAATGATTAAATCATCACTGAGTAGTAAATTGTGCAATTCAAGACTTGAAACAGGTGGAGTTCTCATTCTCACAGATGTAGCAAAAGAATTATAATCGTGATCAATCCTCCTAAAGTGACAACTACAATTTCATCATCTGATATTATATGTCCAGTAACAGCTAATTGATCAGTAATGGTCTTGATTTCATTAGTGTAAGCAGCAATAGTAGAATTTCCTTTCTTGATATTCATGAGTTTTGTTCTCAATTGTATAGAATGAGTAGAAGAAACTCGAGCAAAGCGATCAGAAATACCTTTCCAAAGCTCATAGGAAGAGGTTGCAGTAGCAAAGTATGAAATAACATTGTCAGAAATTGTTGAGGTGATCCACATCATAATCTTCGCATCCTCATCCATCAAATCAGTGTATAAGGGATTCTCCACTCCATTGTTAGAATTGGTACGAGATGTATACTGTGGTGGACATTCAGAAGAGCCATCAAGATACTTCATTATCTTGAATTTTCGAATTACAGGTAACATCAAAGCCTTCCAGATGAGAAAGTTGTCATATTTAAGTTTTAATTGAACAATACTGGTAAGTTAATTAAACGGAACCCTAGAAATCGAGTAAGCTGTTGGATTTTCCATTAGAAAGATTAAGAAATCTTAAAGAAAGAATCAAGAAAATTTAGATCTAGAATGAGAAACGGAATGATTTGAATACTGTAATGAAACGAAAGAAGAATGAAAAGAAGAAGAAGAAGATCAGAATTGAGCAGAAAACGAGATTGGATCGAACTTTGTGTCTGATACCATAGTAGCATTGAAAGAAAGAATAATTGTGTTCTTTATTACTCAACAAGAGTCCGTACAATGTTATAAATACACAGAGACTCTGACAAGAAAACAACAGTAGCCACACACGTGTGGAGATCACAACCACAGAAACAAATAAAGACTGTGTGCAGAACATATACACAGAAATAAGAAAGGACAGTATGCATATCAAATGCACAGAAGTAAAAAACTAAATACTCTTGTTACTACGCATATTATCGTTCCAGGCCGACTTCAGGTGAAACAGTTTGCAAACGGGTACGCAAACTTAGTTCCCAGACTTTAACAGTTAAAACCATTTGCATACGGGTATGCATACTTGGTTCCTGAACCTGAATTATTCTTACAAAAATTTGCATACGGGTATGCATACTGTTCTACATCCAGACAATGGTTAATTGTTCTAAACTCCCATTCAATTATTGAAACATCCTTAGAAGACGACAATAGCTGTCTCACACAAACTATCAGCTTATAAGTAATTTTCATGTGATCGAATGATCAATACGAAACATTACAAGTCTACATCAAATGACAGTCTTACACAAATCATGTAAGATATTATAAGGCGATTTTCACATGATCATCTTTTGACTTCCTTCAAGAATAATGATGAACTTGGTTAAAGCAAAAAGCTTTCCAACACATATTTCGAGAAAGATATAAGCGAGTTAAACTCAACTTTAAATATCAAATGTGTATAATGTAAAGTGTATATAGCCATACGACTTACTCTCAATAGGAGATAGGATATAATAGACTTCTGAGTGAGAGATGAGTTTAAGTCTCCACATAGCTTTTGTCGATGAAGTTACTACAAGCTCCCCTTAGTAGATCTTCGTCTTCAATCGATGAACACCGTGAAGTCTAGAGCTCAACTACACATTCTATCTTAATCCGAGACATAGCTATAAGTAGACCAGAAATCAAGACTTATAGTTTTGATAACTAAACTTGAAAAACAAGCTTGAGATAGCAACGCTTGCGAGTTCGACCAAGCAGTGATCTAACAGAGTGTAATATAGCTTCACTACCACAAGGGATACCAACACCAAACTGATAATCACCTAAATAAATACTCATATCCTTACTAACTGCGTAAGCAATTACCTTGTAAACAAGTCTTCTACAAATGGTTCCTACAACAATTGATCTAATATCTCCTCTAGGTTTAAGTAATGGATTCAATGGAGGACTTGCAATAAACTCACCAAGTAAGGGAGGAAATTTACCTGCAAGTAGTAGATTGACAATAATAGTAATGAAAGTACGAAGATCATCGGCCACATCAGCAGCAGATCCACTCAAAGAATCTAAGAAATGCTGAGCATGAAGGTCATTCTACAAACATTACCTTTTCGGAAGCTTTTAATCCTGCCTAAAACCATATCTTTGTTAGCAACAAAAGCAGCATACTCAATGGAGGCAAAGGGTATTACTGGTGGTGATACAGTGGGATGTTTAAGCTTTAGAACTGCCAAGGTATCTTCATTACAAGGAGCAACACCACTAGAAGTAAGAACTCAAATTACAACAGTAAATGTTCCCTGACTTAATTTTCTTCTACATAATCGCAAATTGATGTCTTCTTGCTTATACTTATTGCAAGATAATGGGTGACTGGATAAGAACTCATGGTATTCAAGTAATTTCTGAACTAACTTAATGCACCCATCTGGTTCTCGTCATTGAGCAAGGGCAGAATTTATTGAAACAAACTGCAATTTCTGCCTCACACCAGACTTCGCTTCAAAACTACACTTAGGAATGTAAGTTTTAAGGATACGTATGGGAAACAGAATCAACTTTACCCAAGAAGATATATCCATGGGATTAGAAATAACACCATCCATAGTATGTTTAAAATCCCTAGAGAAACTAAGCCTACACTTAGCAGGTATATGCCTAACAGTACCAATTTGAGACCTAAAAACTTTATCCAATAACTAAACATCCAAACAAGGCAATCTATGTTCATCATCCACACAAATATATTCATGAACAAAAAGACTTACCTCTTCATGTGGTTTTGTTATACCATGAATGAAAAAATCCACATCTCTACTATGGAAGGGGGGCGGAATCGTAACACCTTCATGTGCCTTGCAACACTTCCTCCAAGCATAGGGATGCATACATTGCGTACAGAGCCACATCTTAAGATGTGAAAGATCTTCCTCCCATTAAAGCGTAGACTACACCATTAGTTTGAATTACGTCCCTGCATCTATCAAATTCCGCACCATTAGCAAAATGTCTATCATTGATATGCTTAAAAAAAGAACCTTGAACTAAACCCCTGCCTTTTATACCATTCTTGTACCCATCAAAACCCTTGAAAGGACATTGAAGAAAATTATTAACAGATTGGGAATCATGCACCTGAGAAAATGGGACTTAAACATTGTCCATGGCTAGACTTGGAAACTCTAGGCATAATGTATATCAAAACAACCAAAGATGATTAATTAGGGCTCAAAGGATGAGAATTTAATATTTCAAAACAGGTGAAACCTCAAAATGTCATACATCAAACCCCTAATTAAAACTATACAGGAGAGTTAAAAAAAAAAACCTTTGCAACACCTTGCTCTGCCTCTTCTTCTCTCCTCTGTTGAGCAGATGATGAAGAAAAAGAGTGAAAAACAATTCAAAATCAGGAATCAAAAAACTCAAAACCTTTGTTCAAACTCCTTCCACAAACAGTGAAAAACAATTCCTCCAATCCCTAATCGAAGATTACAATAAAGATATGGGAAAAACTTCTTCAATATGTGAATAAAAATTCAACAAAAACCTAATTGAAAACTTCTTTCAATCAACATGAAGGAAGTTTGGTAATCGTTTGGTATTTTACACGGATTCAAAATATCAACACACTTAGAGGATTTATGTCATTAGTAGTGATGGAGGCGGGCTACATAAGGTTTGATTTCAAACAACCCTCTATAGAATCAAAAAATCTTCAACTGGTATCTTATATTGTGTGTGTGTTTTTTTTTATCTACATGTTCATCAGGTTAACCCAAGTATAAAAAGATAAATAGGTGGTGTAGCACCCGTAAAAGATAATAGAAAACCATAGCAAATTGCAGGTCACGAGGCGGATCTAGACTAAGGGCTTTTGTTGGGTCACAAAACAATGGGTTTGAAGGTAATAGAATCAGGATTAATTCACAGTAATAGAATCAGGATTAATTAAAAAAAAAATTAGAGAGATATAGATGTCAAACAGACATTTCAAGTGTCCATTTATATCGAGTCTCCTTCGTTTGAAACGACATTTGCATTCACAATACGTTAGAGCTATTAATTGATTTCAGTTTCAAAACTAAAGGTTCCATGCCTCTCTAAAACCGTTTTTTCTATTTTAAACCGTATTATTTATAGATTAGATTCCAACCGATACGTATAATATGAACATAAAGACTAGAAAACAAAATGTAGTGGTCTTTACAATGTGGAGAATCTCTGTAAGAGTTTTGTTTGATATTTTTTTTTGAACAAAAACTGATCAAAAAGTTCATAAAAATTAACTAATCCCGACATTTTTTATAACAAATGAAATGATTTTTCTTTTATATATTTTTTTTGATGATGATTAAGTTCAAGGATATCAGAATATCACTCTCAAAATATCATTCAAATCCCCCTAAATTATAAAGATTAACCTTCAACAAAAAATTAAGGGCTATTTAACGTTTAGTACCTAGCAAATGTCCAACACCTAGCTTTGGTATCCAATATTTGAAATATTAAGGGTTGGTACCTAGACCCGTTAGAGACTGTTAATCCAAACAGTTGACTTAACTTTCAGTTACTTAAATAATTAAAATTATTAATAAATACTTATTTTTCAACAGCGTTAACTCTCCGTCAAAATATAAAGAAGTAAAACCGTTATACCTCTCTCACACCTTCTCTACCACGATTTTCCTTTGGTCTCTCGAGCTAAAGAAATAATTCATAACCAACAAGTTTTGGACCCGTCATTAACCTACAAAACTTCTTCAGCTTATACCACCAACACCAGCAGAAGCACTCTATGGTCGCATACAAAGCAATTAAATAACTTCTCCAAATCATTGATTCATGATTCCCCAAATCATACTTATTTGAATCAAATAAAAAGAAAAATAACCTTTTATCAATTAATATCTCCACCCAAACAATCAAACAAAAAAGAGCAACCAATTCCCACTGGAATTCCAATCAATTTTATACATTGAATTCGATCAATATCCCCAACATGGTCCCCGTCTTTTTTTAACTCAATCAACAAATCACAATCCAAATTAGTCAAAACCCAATTTCCTCCTCAATTAAACCATGAGAAGATTCAACAAATCTCAAAAAATATAGTCAAAACCCTAAATAAATCGTCACTGATAATAATCAAAATGAATAATTAAACCTACCTTTTCACCGTTCTTCCTGTTTTTCTTCCTTTCTAAAATTAGCGATCTAAATTATGAAAATCAAAGGTTAGAGTTAGAATAGAAGTATGAATCCTAAAATTAATTGAGAACTTAGAAAGCAACGTAGGAAAAGGGTATATATAATGAAGTTTGGTTTGGTTCTCGAAGGGATTAGGAGTTTATCTCTGTTCTTGGAGTTGCAGAGGCAGACCAAAAATGGAAGTTTGGTCTTAGGGTTTGAATAAAGAAGATTTAATCTTGGCCCTTTATTTAGCTGTCATGTTCCGATGCGAACACCAGTAATAACTGGCGTTAGGGTATATATAGTTATTGTTAT
The DNA here is from genome assembly GCA_023531295.1 of Papaver armeniacum. Taxonomy (NCBI): domain Eukaryota; kingdom Viridiplantae; phylum Streptophyta; class Magnoliopsida; order Ranunculales; family Papaveraceae; genus Papaver; species Papaver armeniacum. The sequence continues at coordinate 678,596 of JAJJWW010006773.1, forward strand.
AATTTTTAAGGTTAATATGGCAATAAGGAAGGTTCTGTTACTGTAATATTATTTCAGTTAAGTCAACACGCTGACTTGACGGTCAATGACGGGTCTAGGTACCAACCATTAATATTTTAAATATTGGGTACCAGAGCTAGGTGTCGGACATTTGCTGGGTACCAACCGTTAAATAACCCAAAAGTTAATTGGGAAATTTAGAAAGGCAAACAACCCACAAAGATATCAGAATATCAATCTCAAAACATCATACAAATCCCCCTAAATTATAAACATACACCCTAAAATAAAAAGTAAACTAAGAAATTTGAAAAGACCATAGTAGCAGAAATTAAAAATAACGACAATAAAGCCATTTCACTAAAATGTTTGGAATATATATTCTTAAACATTTCACTAAAATGTTGGGAATATATATTCCAAATTAAAATGTGTTTGATAGCAATTAAGTTTCTTTTTAAAAGAAATTAATTTGACCGTTTCATATTTCTGATTGTAACGGTGTTAACAAAACCATAATAATATTCAATCAAATATGAGTTACAACCTTTTAATATAAAAAAACAGATTTTGGTTGGAAAAACAAGATGAGTGAGCTGAGTTTTTTTTTTTTATATTTTTTTTTTCAAACGAAAAAGAGTTATGTGAAAGAAAACAATGTTTGAACATCATTTGTTTTCTATAAAAGTGATTTTGAGGAAGAATGAAAGTGTGGAAGTTTCACATCCTATCACCGTGCAAAAGTGATTGTCTAAGAGATTGAACTCGGCTGTTTTATCCCGGGGACAGCGCGCCAACGATGAACTACTTGCACAGGAGTTTTAATTTGATTTTGGTGATTTATTCGAGTTTTAATTCATGTAACAAATTTTAGGGAAAAAAACAGAGCTTGCTTGTACTACCTGCTAAACTTTAATGTTAGTTGTTCATGGAATTTTGAGATTAGGGTATGTTTAGCTATGAGAGAGAGATAGTAGTAGGTTTACAACTTATATAGGTGCCTAGAGAGATTAGGGAATGTTTTTATACAACTATGATTGGATTGATCAAATGATTTTATTAACCTTTTATCAAAATAAAAATGACGATACTGTTTGTTTCTATGAGAAAACCCTAAGGTCCCTAACTTTGTGGTAACTGAGTATATTCAGTTGTTTTATCTTACGAATGACACAACAACAATAAATTGTTTCTAAAATTTTGGGAAATCCGTGAAACGTCTTAAAGAGATCGACCTAGTCCGCGACAATACCATTATATATGTTTCGTGTTTGATTTTGTTTGTTATGCAGGAATAATTCAGCAACTGTTCTAACAACTTTAAGATATTTTATTTTGTCATAGATATGAAAAGAAAAACGATGGCTAAAACATGATAAGTATCATTGTTTACTTCGTTTTATTGAATTATCAACAATATAATTTTTTTCTAGCGATTTTACATGGTGCTTGGAATTTTAGGTTACTTGATATTTAGACTTAAATTTTATGTTTGGTCTTGATGGACTAAGATTGTAACATGATTAATATTTTCTTCATTAATTTCTGGCGCAGAAAGTTATTGTTGATGATAAACAAATATTTTTAACATATTGTAAAGTTTTTGTATATCTCCTATATGGAATTAATTTAGCCTAGAGAATTGTACTTTAGATTTTAGACATCATGAAGATCATGCATGTTAAATTTCAAAACTTTTGGACACTGAAAAGTATTTTTAAGGTATTTTATAAAACTGCATTACGTTGCTGAAAATTTTCGATGAGCATAAATTTATTCCGATCTTTGCGTCTCTATATAATTTTAAGATTTTAATACAAGTAAGCGTGAATTTAATTTTTTTTTTTCACCCATCGTGAATTTAACTGAATTTTTTTTTTCGTAACCCGAAACCCATGAATGGTGATCCCCCAATTCAAAGATATATGTGAATAAATTTTCCCCAAAATTTTAGAAGGCATTTCATTCAATAAGGGTGACAGATACTATGTTCCGATAAGCGATCTAATATTTCACTTATTGACAAGTATCTTATATATCTGCCCAAAAAGTAACTTTTCCATGGACATACTAAAAAAGGATAAGGATCGAAAGAAAGAAACCATGGGCATACTGTTGTTTAGGAAAAAAACTTTCGGAGTTCAAACATCAAGGGGTTAATACGTAAAAACAGCTTTTTTGCACTATCTATTTTGGATGAAAGCTCATAATGGTAAAGTTTAAGAGACCACGCCACTTGTTAATTGACCTGAGAGTGATTGTAGTTTCTTTTGTTTCCATTTACAACATTAAGAACTTGCTGTATTTAGCACCAAGAACCTTCGGCAAAGTGTACTCAATTACCACAAGAAGCAATACATTCCCACTCACAGTTTCCACACAACTGAAGTCCCACCTCCATGACCATAACGATATCCACAAAACTGGAATATGAAGCACTATGAACATGTGTTGTATTCTCGTTATCCATATAATTATTTTTGTCCAGATATAGATCTCTATTTTCCTTACACATACACCCTCACCCTCACAGATAATTGAAACAAAGATATAATATTGTGTGCAATGAAAATTGTAGGTATCTATCACTGGGTTGCAACAAGGAAAAGGTTGTCGTAAACACCCAAAAATTGGTAAACTAATGAAATCTGCAATTATAGTTTCCATTATACCATTTTCTCGACTGTCAGTGTTGCTGCACACCTTAAGTACAATAAGAAGCAACCTATTTCTTGAAGTTCAAAACAACTGCAAACAAGTGTAAAAATAATCATAAATTGATAATCATGAACTCCACACATTCATCTCTTAAACATAATTCTTTATACATCTTTCTAATAGATGCATGGTTAACGAAGGACTAAAAGTTTGAATAGTCCCGGAACCGACAAGCTTAAACTGTCACAAGACAAAATCAATTCATGAACTATCCAAAACAGCTTTTGAACAAATAGTCGTCTCATAACTCAGGAACCTTTTGTATCTCACAAATTCGTGTACTTTGCAAAATAGTTCGTTTACTTGGATAGAAAAGGTATCCAGGGGACTTTCTATATCAACCAGCTCGGGATCTGCATAAATCAGTTCATGTCCTATCGAAGTAAAAAACATCCAGGAAAATCTCAAAATCTCAGTTCGCGAGATAATTGACATATATTTATCAAGCCTTTTAATTTAAAAGTTCAAGTTCATGAACTGAGAAAATCATTTTGCAAACATAAGAACTAACTTGAAATCCCCTTATGAACTTAAATGCAAATGGGATGTTTCGAACAATGAATTGTTCTCAATCTATTATGTAATATTCTATATTGCTTGAATTTATTCTTTGCAGTTCATCATAATACTAGAATCATACGAAATGTCTCGATAGATAAAATGGTAGATAATATAAATAAATAGATAGTTGGTCTTCACATGCATTTGTTGATGAAGTTTTCGTCGACACCGTCGTTCTTCAGTCTTTAATTTCCAACGTCGATTGGTGAATTTTGATGTTCAACTACCATGCTATATTCCAAGTCCGAGACCGACTCTAGTAGGCTATAAATCAAGATATAGTTTTTGGATCAACTAAATATGACAACAAGCTTGATACCAAAACTTGTGATTTTGACCGAGCGATGCTCTAACAGATTACTCCAGCGCCGTGAAGAAATTTGGCATCGGCACATGTACCAACTCCGCGAATTTTTTTTGGTGCTGGAACATATGCCAGCGCCATGGAAGATCTTGGCGCTCGGGCAAGACCCAACATCGTGAAAGCTTTAGCGTTGGCATGTTGCAGCGCCGACAAGAAAAGAGCAAAGATAACAAAGGATTAAAAGAAAATAAAAGATTACCTGGTGAATATTACTACAGTCAGAAAGGCCAAAACCATGCTAGTAAAGGATAAAATAGAGGATAAATCCTAGATTCTCAAGTGGTCCGATGGTTCTCAAGCTTCTTCCCACAGAGGAGGTGGGGGATCAATTGTAATATCATAAATCATAGGCTAATGTACCTAGTTCTAGTGATCAATATTCTAATGTATCAAAAAAAAAGAGAGGAAGAAGTGAGTGAAAATCAAAACAAGCATAACAATTACCGAATGTAACCCCAATTGGGCTAACAAAGGAAACTTTTTTAGCTTCAAACCAACAAAGAACATCAACATTGGCAAGGAAGAAACCGAATCTAATAAAAATAAGGAGGTTGCTAGGAACGATAACGAAAAATATATGGAAAAACGGTCGAAAGAATACACCGACATGTTTGCATAAAAAGTGGAAGATACGCCTGGAATATATCTTGAGATATCCTGCCACAAGCTGAGAATTAACTCGAGGTCGAAGCTATTCATGCATCCAATCTAAAAAACAACATCAATATATCACAAACGGAAAATAAAAAACTAAATAAGAAGCGGAAGTCGAATATTATACGAAAAGTAAAATGCACGGCGTGAATTGCCAACATGGTAATGGTACCACATGATGTGCGATTAGTTAGTAGATGTTAAAGCAGGACACGAGTTACTTTTATTCATGGACGAATACTCAAGTTACAACCAGACCCGCTCGTTCCATAGGTCTATGAGAATATTTCTTTCTTCACACCGGGAGGTTTATATTGTTATATCCTAATACTAGTAACCTACAAAGTTTTTTTACAAATTAAACTGTCGGATACGTAAACCTGACATGAATGGTTATAACGCCACCGCTTTAGTTTCGAGCCCGTCGTCGTTTTAGTTTCGAACTCACCGGAAATTAGATCTGGATCATGATTTTTAAGGCCAAGCACATGGTTACCCGTTTTGCTTGGCTCTAGCTTCGATATAACCAAGCCAAATACAAGTAAAATTAACCCCATTCTGGGAGGGAAGTCTTAAAAAAAATCCAAATTATATTTTGTTGGATTCTAATAAATTTTGGTTAAGGATTAAACAATATTCAAGAGAATAAATTGGAGATATAATGGGAGGGAAATGAGTTATAGGAAATAAAAAAATGCAAAAATAAAATTTTCGACTCTGCTACATGACTAGCTGAACAACAACTAGTTAACAGCTATGCTGACGTGGATACTATGTGTAGATGAAAGGTGAACTTTTCTATTTTCCATGTCATCGAATTGAAAGAAAATGAAGGAAAAAAAAAAAAGAGACCAATTTTTTAATTTTGACGCAAAAAGGGCAATATATTAAGAAAATCAGTTCATCACCAAGGAAGTAACGGAACTGAGAAAAACCGATACATAGTACTCAAATAAACGGAATACTCTAAAAAAACATGCAAGAAAAACGAAAAAAAAAACATACAAATCTAAAACATTAGTACATGACAGCCTCTCAGTTATTCAAAACTATATCTAGACTCACCCCATTAAAAGTATCAATACCTGTGCACCAATTGTAAATCAACGCCTTAAGACTGTTTATTATATCTTGCAGACTCTTATACTTTCCGTTAAAACATCTTGAGTTTCTCCCCGTCCATATAGCCACCATATTGCAAAAGGAATTATATCCCAAATCTTCCTCATTATATTAGTGTTTGATCCCTTCTTCCTATTCCACTCCCAAATGGTTTGTCTAACTTTTTGCATAATAAGCACCCATTAACCAGAATTGCATCTCTATATGTATCCATAGTCGGCGCCGCATTGTAACATAAAGTCCATACGAAAAAAATCACCTTTTGTGAAATTTTTGGATTCCAGAGAAACTTGTAAGGAAAAAAAATCACACCATCCACCTCCAAAGCCTTATAACATTCTGAAACCGAGAACGGTTTTCTACCTTGCAGGCAAACTCTTTATCTCCACCATATCTAATGTAAAAAATAGAAATTAGATTTAGTAGATGAGAAACATCCGCCACTTCTCTATCTTTCAGTTGTCTGTAGAAATCTAGATTCCAACTACCCCCACTGCTTAAGTTTAAACAATCTTAAATAGTAGCATCTTATACTCTACTGATCTTGTAAAGTGCAGGGAAAAGAGTTATTGAAGTTTTGACCATTCACTCATGAGTCTTTCTAGAATAAGACCCTGTTACCAGAATTTACTTGTAATGTAGTACATTGTTGAACTTCAGAATTGCGTTTCAAAATGCCCGCCCACAGACTTTTTCCAACTGGTCTATTAGTAGGATTAGGAAAAAAACATTTATGTTACCGCCAAACTTATCATTAACCACTCTCCTCCAAAGCGCATATTGTTCATTTCCATACCTCCAGATCCATTTAGCATGTAAAGATTTATTCATAATTCTTAGCTTCTTAATTCCTACTCCCCCTCCTTCCTTCGATAAATTCACTTTTTTCCACCTTACCCAACCCTTTTTTGGTTTATTATTGACATAACCCCATAAGAATTTTCTCATTATTCTTTCCAGTTGTTTCTCCACAGACACCGACATATGAAATAAAGACAAGTAGTAAATGGGAATAGAAGAGAGCACAGACACCAGCATAAAAAACAGGTCAATCAGTGGATAGATGTTGAACTGCCCACCTTTAAAATATCAAATACATGTTTTTATTTACAGGTCAATCAGCATAAAAGACATGTTTTTATTGATCTATATGAAACCTTAAGGTCCTTACTTCGAAACTATCTCTTAGATCGGTGTTTTGGGGTAAAAACTGATTCTGCTGGAAATGGTAAATTTGGGTGTGCCGCCGAGAAACGAATCTAAACCCTAAAAAAATGCACTTCACGGGAGTACTTTATATTCGAGAGATCAATCTGTACAATTCTGGCCTAAACCAAGAAATGGCCGTTCCAGACTTGCTTTGGTCACAAAGTGAAGGAGAAGTGTTGATCTTAGGGAGGGAAGCGAAGAAAGTATTGAGATCAAAATATTGGATTTTGAAGGTGTGGCTATTTTATGACTTGTATCATAATTTGGAACTGGCTTGCGGAATGTAAGCTATCAGTTCTTTTGTTTTTCTGGATACTTATGTTGTTAACCAAAACTCTGTTGTTGGTCGAAATAGGTTGAAAACCTATTTATGCAAGTCATTGAGCACCCTTGATCTCGTAGGAAGTGGAGACAGTTAAGTAGTGGAAAAGTGGGGTTGTGTAGAAGCGGTTTACCATCACGTTCCCATTGTGAGGGGAAATTGGTCAGCCTTACACCCATTATTCTCTTACTGCTATTTAACCGTCCGCGCTTTCCTGACACTTTCTTGTAATGGGCGCGTTGCACGCCGCACACTATAAACCGCCGGTCTCGCCATTCACGTGGTTTCAATGGCTAGCTTAATATCAACCGAGGTTAACCAATACCCCGATGAGTATCCCCGCTTTGTGACATGTTTGATGTCTGGAGTGTTTCGTGGAAAAATGTGCAACAAGTTGCTGAGTGGGTCTAATGTGCAAGACCTAGTTATTCTGACCAATCGCACGCAAGCTAGGCGGCATAATGGCATAGTGGCGCCTACATAGTGGCATAGTGGAAAAGTGACGCTTGCTAGTGGCACAATGGAAAAGTGGCGCCTGTCGGTGGCTAAGTGGCGAGGTGGCGCCTGCCAATGGCGTAATGGCAAGGTAGCACCTGCCAATGTCGTAGTGGCGAGGTGGCAAAGTGGCGCCTGCCAATGGCATAGCAGCAAAGTGGCGCCTGCTACATCTTGGCATATTGGTGTTAGATCCAAATATGGCTTAATGATATTAGCTCTAGTTGCCACATCGAACTTAATGTCTAGGTGATGCTATTTGGCATGGGGCGGCATAATGGCCCTGGCCTAATTAGGGTTTGGCATGTCAAAACCCTAAGTGGCGCGCGCGGCTATGTGGCGCGGCATGGCGGCATCTTGGCAAATAATGCCTTGGCCGTTTTAATCAAAGAAACCATGGCTAGGCCATAACACGGGGATGTCCATGGACGATCATGGGTGATCATAATATGGCGCGGGCGCCATTCTTTAGGGTCTCCTGGGTCCCACATGGCTTGTGGCATGTTGTGGGCCCAGAGTGGCATAATTAGGCCATGACTAGAAAATAGGGTTTCCCTTTGGTTTGACCAAAGCCATTAAAACAAGAATTCTATTCTGATCAGGATAGCCTGGTTAGAATATGACTCCATTAATGGTGAGGAGAGTATGAGCCAAATTGGACTTTTTTTAGGCCGTTGATTAGCTTTAGCTATAAAATTATCTCGCCCATGCTAGGATTTAGCCATGGGTTTCCAGGATCCTAATACATCATACATGGATTTGTTATGGCGTGGGTCATAAACAAAAAGTGAGGTAGCACGCGGCTGCGCTGTTATGGCACATTGGCATATTGCTGCCGCGGAATGGCATGGCCTGTCAATTGACATACTGGCCAACTGGCATGGCACCTGCAATGATCACCAGGCGCGATTTGGGATGGTTTGTAGGCGATCCCAACACTTTGGCGCAGACTGTAGCAACGGTGTTGGCACGTTGCTTGTGGTGGCATGTTGATGCCTATTGGAGCGTCTTGACCGGTTATGTGGCGTGGCCGCGCCTCTTTCGTCATTGCTCTTATTTGCCACAATTCCTCTTTTTGTTTCTTTTTTTCTAGTAGGACTTTGCTCCTACTAGCTCCATGGCGGATCGGTTTCCTAGCTTACCTAGGTTTGGCCTTGACCAATAAGGTTCGAGATATTTGCACAAGGTGCAAAAGACCTAATGTTTGCAAATTAATTAGGCTGAAAACTTGAATCTTGTGAGTTATCACAAATTTAACAAATTCTGTGTGTTGGCACAAAATTCTTTTATTCTCAGAGAGCAGTTAGCGCGTCTTCTGATTGAACATTTTCATGCAGACCTTAATTTTGATACTTCGGGGAATTCGTGCTACTCAGCTGCGAGTGAACACTAATTGTCATGTCATACCAATACTAAGGGTTCAGATGGGGAACATAGCATAGAAAAATACTTAATAAATCATACACTAATGAGTAATGTAGGCGAGAGTTTACAGAACGTTTGGGATTGTTGCTACATGCACCATACTGAATAAATATACTGAGTTGCTCAATACATGTGTGAGTAGAGAGGCCCGGGCACTCATTACTTTTAAATGGCTCAGTCCTTTTGCAGACGGCGCATTAAATAAAGGGTTCTACAATTTTATCCCTGAACTAAAAACCACCATCAACAATCGGAAAAATGGTTTGGATCGTATTTGAGGAGTTGCTTAAATTGTTCAGTTGGGTGATGAAGCTTCTGAATTTTATGTAATAAGAATCTAACTTCCATATCACATCAAATCAACAAGATCTGCGACAAAGAAGCTTTTGTAGTTGTTTCAAAAAATATATTTGGGAGTAATGACGAAATAATTACATATAATTAATAAGCGAATGAGTAAGAAAATCTATCCAATACAAATAAAATGAAGAACAGTATAACAATATGCTTCCGGTACTTCAGTTCTGAGTAATTTAATGATGGTGCCTGAAAAACATTGGAGTATTAACCAAAGAAAGGGGAAAGTTGAAGAAAGAAATATGAACTTCTATTTTCTCTTTTGTTTTGATTCTTTTTGAGTCCAAATTTTTTCACACTCCTCTAACGAGTGTATATTTCACATATTCTTGTGATTGGTTGATTATTTACCTAATGGCCTCATTACCCTCCATGTTTAGAATCAAAATCATCGTTACATAACTCCCTAAATTAATCAAGGGTAGAGATTGAAATGTTACGTGCACACTCGTTAAGGAATGTGCACAAATTCGGACTCATTTTTTTACACAGTGGAGTAGCCACGTCATCGAGGGCTGTTTTAAAAGGACAAATCAAATTTGCTGTCAACTAGCTGTCATGTTAAAGCTGGTACATAGCATTTTCCTAAAACTTTAGGAATAAAAATAGGTAAATACAGTTTCGTATCACTACAATAAAGAACATATATGTTCCACTTATTAACCAAGCCAAACGAATTCGCCACATTATAGCTAAGCAAAAACCAATACTGGTTAGCCTTGCTATGGCCAAGCAAAAACAGCTCCTTAGCGCTTGGCCTAACGGTTTCAAGAGCTTAGGAACCGTCCCTCTTGATTTTGGTTCTTGTTCAATCCAAAACCGTTACGAAACCATACTATGGGCAGCCGAATGTACACCACACCAGAGAAGATATACTAACATGGAGGTAGTCAATTGAGATTTCAGATGACTTCCGGAGAGTGTCAAAATCAACTGTTAGTCCATAGAGATTTTTGGAGAGTCTCCTAATGTCTCTTGTTATTGGTTAGATACTTTTTTTAAGTCATTTAAATTCTCTGAAACTCCATGTTATTGGATTATGATTTCATAAGAGTTACTCCAACACCCCTGTTATTGGAAAGAGAATTAAAAGTCATTGATTTGTTGTTTTCAGAGATTTGGAGAGACTTTTTTAGGAAAATAGGCATGGTAGAAATCTCTCCCCAAGAGGTGATATTTCGGGAGACTTGGAAATTTGGGAAATATTTGATTATGTGAGTAAACCATTTTTTTTTTTTGAGTGAATGACTAAGGAACGCGTCATTTGCGCAGTATACCAGTGGCGAGATAGAATAGCAAATTAAATATGAGATGAATGGAATAAAGAGAATGAAAACTTAGGCATATGACAACAATGAGATTTATTTTGACAATGAACACATAGTTTACTAGGTATTCATGGTACTTTTATTAACATTATAACGTGCATAATAAAATAACCTGTAGAAGTTTGGAATTTTTGGTTAGATATTTTACATTTTTTTTGTCTCTACAAATCACAAAGACTCTTTACAAATTTCATTTTTCTGTCTCTACAAGTCACAAAAACTCTTGAATATACTCTCAAAAAATCACTAAAAGTCTCTAGATTTTCAGAGAATCTTCAGAAGTCACTCAAATTAAAAGTTTATGAAAGTCTAAAGAAATCTCATTTGACTAACCCCGTAAAAGTCTAAAAAGATAACGTTATGTCACCATTCAAGTTTCTTTTAGCAAACCGCCATTACTGAGTACACTGATAGTAGTACTGCACAACGGAAAAACCTGATACAGACTTACATGTTTGCTCATCCATCCATGTTATGTTTGGTAGCAGTACTCATAACACTACAAGGCAAGAACTAGACCGTGCCTTGTTGTGATGACTCAGTGATAAAGTGAGAGAGAGGGAGAGACGAGTGAAAAGGCAGAAGTCAATCTCTCAATTTATAATGACTACCTTACTAAAAGCTTTTTCTTCAGCTACATTGGCCACAACTTGCAGAAATTCAGTGAGTTTTAGGGTGTCTGGAAGTGGGTTTCCTTCATTTTTACCTAAAGAAGTCGAGAAAATCAAAGACCCATATGCTAGAAAACTTGCTCAAAGGATTGAGAGAATACCAGTAAAGGTTAGGTTATTCTATTTCCATTTATATCCCTTATTGTTGTTGATGATGATGTTATGTAGCTTTCAATTTTGGTGCATTTCTGCTTTTTTTAGTGACTTTACTTTCAGTTTACATTGTCAAATCTTAGTCAGTTTGCTGCTTTGTAGAATTTTTTTGTTTGTTGGATGAAATTGGGAACGTGGGCTTTGGTTGGATCAATCAATATGAATTTATTTTGTAAATTTCATTGTTAAATTGGTAGCCTTAAATCCATAGCACTAGGCTCACAGCAATGTGCAATCATGATTGCTTAGCCTATGCATGGGTGCATAGGTTAACATTTGCCACGATACATTATGATTTAGCAAAATTGAACAACTACATATATTCACATAAGTCTGATGAATGTAAACATTCTGTTGCTTTAAAATGGAATTCTCTGAGAAACTAATCTGTATCAGACGACGTTGATAAATTGTGGGTAGGCCATATTCATTGACGACATTAGGCATTCCATTTACTGCTTTTAGTTTTTTTTCGTAACTCTGCAAGGATCCCCACTTCTCACTCCTTCTGATACAGACTAGTTTCTCAGAGAATTCAATTCTTAGTAGTTGTGTGAAGCCTTCGAAGCAGAATGAGAAACATCCACTTGTTCTTCTACATGGTTTCGACAGGTACATGCTTACTGTGTTTATACCTCATAAGTATTTTTGATTGCTAAGCTTGAGAAATTCATACTATACTATCTTATAAATTCCCCAGCTCTTGTTTAGAATGGAGATATGCATACCCATTGCTTGAGGAAGCTGGAATGGAGGCATGGGCAGTGGATATACTTGGTTGGGGTTTCTCTGATTTAGGTATGTTTCTTACCTCAGTTTGTATAGTCCAAAAAGTATTCGTTTCTATGTAGTTGTCCATTGATGTATAGAAATTTCTCTTTTTGATTTGTATCAGGCATCCTTCCGCCATGTAATGTGACATCAAAGCGTGAGCATCTCTATCAGGTGTTTTGTCACATACTTCATATGGATTTCAGGATTTCTGATGTTTCATAATTTGATGCTTGTGTATTCTACAGTTATCAACATTTTATTCTCTAACTCGAGTTTATTGCACTTGTATCTTAGCTTTGGAAGTCATATATAGGAAGGCCAATGATATTAGTTGGACCAAGTCTTGGCGCTGCTGTTGCAATTGACTTTGCTGTAAACCATCCAGAAGCTGTAAGTACTTCTGGTTATTGATTCATGAGCATATGTACGTATCTTGTTTTGCCTTAAAAGCTTATAGGAAATCGTTCACAATCAACATGTAATTGTCCATGCCATAATAGTAGGAGGGCTCCAAAAAGGTTTTTGCCATTGTACTAGGGATGTTGCTGAACTTTGGGATAACACTTTTGTTTTTCTTGGCCCAATTTAATCTGAAGGTTGAGAAACTGGTGTTAATTGATGCAAGTGTCTATACAGAAGGCACGGGGAAGTTATCTACATTGCCTAAAATTATAGCATATGCTGGGGTGAGTGTTATAGCAAATTCTCATTTCGACTCAGCACTTGTCTTCTTAATTGCTTACTGTTATTTACACGGCTAATGTTTCTTAAGTACATAATATATAAACCCTGTAATGTCATTCGTCAAGACAAGTTTACTTCAATGTTAGCCATAATTATTTGCTTGGGATTTACTTCAATCCATATAGTTCCATCAAGAAATCTAAAGCGTGTGACACTCTCTTGGATCAGGTCTCCGTGTTGAAAAGTGTTCCTTTACGCTTGTATGCAAATTATCTTTGCTTTGATGGAATTTCGTTTAATTCCGCCATCGACTGGACTAGTGTGAGCATCTAGCTTTCCTTTACTTCCCCGTATGCTATGTGTTGGACATTTGTTTAACAAAGTTTGTTTCTAGGTATGTCTCTAAGGAAGGTATTCGGGCTAATAATCTTATATGCTTGTGGTCAAATTCAGATTGGCCGTTTACACTGCTTATTTCCTTGGTGGGAAGATGCAACAGTTGACTTTATGATCAGCGGGGGATATGATGTTTCTCGGCAGATACAACAGGTGAGAGATCACACTACAAATATACAACTATACAATGAATGAAACGCAGACTCTTTAGGTTATGGCGAAATCTGCTCTGATATATGATATCTCTACTTCTGCAAAACAGATAAAACAAGAAACACTCATCATATGGGGTGAAAATGACCAAATTATCAGCAACACACTGGCTATGGTTAGTTCAATTTATGTTCTGTGCTCATCATTCTTTTTTGTCAAAGCTTTCTCCTTCCGTAAGCATCCACTGCCACATTATATCACTAAGCAAATCTTGTATTGCATTATCATAAGACAACAACCATTTGTTGTGTATATGCAGAGACTAAATACTGAACTGCAAAACTCATCTTTGCATCAAATCCCAAATGCCGGTCATCTCCCTCATGTAGAAACACCGGATTCAGTTTCCAAGTTGATCGCCAACTTCGTCCGAGAAGGTAAGATCACAGAAAAAAATTCTGTTTACAAATAGGTCTTGTAAAACATTATGGGCTCTTCTACGCTATTGTTTTCTGTAATATATTTATAACTTTTAAACACTAAAAAAATCAGCTTATGCAGCTTTTATCAGTTAAGTATGTGTGGTATGGTATGTCATATCTGGTTGTTTGCAAGATCCACCTTTTGGCTCTCTATAAACTCAAAAGGGCAGGTTAAGCTTTGTTCTAGGTAAAAAGCCCTGATCAATAGCTGTTCTAAACCAAAGAAAAGGGTTATTTAGAACTTCTTGAAGGCAATTGAGTCAAACTTGGTAACCAGAGCCTGAGTAGCTGCTGACATGAAAATATAAGTAATAAAGTGATGGCTGAAGAGTGATGATTTTATACTTCTGGTGAATCTATAAATTGAGCGGAGATGGACCCAGGAATCCACTCCACGATTGATATCTGCCGCACACTTGATAATTAATCCGAAACCGTCTCTGTCTACTAACCTAATGCCAACCCCGTGAAGTTGAATGCGACCAACTTAGCTTTCAAATTACACCAGCTAAGAAGCAGAGATACAGAAGCATGGCAGGCATGCCATTGAAGAAGAAATAAACGCAACAGCTGCAGAAAAATTATGGTTATATACGTCAGCTTAAATGATGATGCTTTTGAGCTTAGTCAAAAAAATTTGGGGAAATGGACGTTTTTCACCTTCTGGTTGGAGTCCCGTTTCCTCCCACAAATAACCAAAATTCAGCAACTTTCCCAATGCTATGCAATTAGTTATAGATTTAAGTCTCTCGGGTACTTCACCGTAACTCGTATCGGCAAGGGATCAAAGTAATGCCTGGTTCCACCAGAGATTGAAAGAGCATATACCCAAAAACATGACTTGGAATTGACAAGACTATATTAAATTAATCAGAAAAGGAGACATAATATGTCTAAAATCATGCTTTACTAAGTTGGTGGATGGATTCTCCCAATAAAAAAAATAAAGTTCTTGATGCGGCATTTTCTATTGATCATCCTTCGAATCTTACAGCAAAAGAACACCACCACAGTTCCCAGATCGCCACTATAGTGCCAAAAACGTGCATCTAGAGAATCTAAACCCTCTAGGGTCTCCACCATCAAACCCCACGATTAGGGTAAAACACCATTGCATTTTGGGGTTTCCCCATAAACATCCAAATTTGAGGATTGTTTTAGGGCAATTGTCTTTCATTATTTTGGGCCCACAGTTCAACTGAAGCAGCATCCACATTTTCACTCCACAACACCCACCATCATCAATAATGATTCTCATCTATTAATAATTGGTAGGTACCACCACATGGATTATGCACATACCAACAACATTTGTACACATCCCAGTCGGTTAACAATTTGACTATTTTGGTGAATACTTTAGCCATACTTTTTGTCCAGTATTTTGTTGCAAGCAATGTCTTTAAGTTCAGCAAATCAAACTGGACTGGAGACCCAAAGTTTCCCAATAAAGGGTAGGAAGAAAATCCAAAAAGAAAAAAATAAATTTGGTGTACCCAAAATATTCTCAGTAAATAAGAATGGATGATAAAACCACAAAGAAGAGAAATGGAGAAGCAAAAGAGAAAAGAACATACAGAGGCAGACAAAGTTTTGTTTTGGGAAATGTCAGTCCAATAGATGAATCACTTTTACACAGAACCCAAATTATCAAAATTCAGACCTACTAATTGTTCTGACTTGAATGCTAATCTCATCTCAGCCATACATTACATTACAGACCCCTGAAATCCCCTACCCTCTCCATTCCTACACCATTACCACCCACCACTTACATTTGTCTTCACTATTTTTCTTTCTCTCAAACAATCATAAGAAGTACCAAGGGAATTGAAAACCCTAGAGTTAGGAAAACAGAAACCATTTCAGTTTTGGTAACACCATTACTATCAAACCCACCAGATGGACCCGGACTGAATGGAGGACTGTTAAACCCTGGTGGACTTAGAAATCCTCCTGTTGGTGGACTGTTTGGAAAACCAGGTGGTGCCATTACACCTGGTGTGGTGCCACCATTTCCTCCTCCAGGGCTGCAAGTAAGAAAAATATATCATTTTCAGAAAAAACTCTAAACCAAAAGTTCCACATCTCAAGAAAAAGACCCACCACCACACTGTCCAAAAAGAAACTTAAGACCACCAAAAATTAGGTTCAACAACTGAGGTAAAAACCCTCCTTAATAAAAATATTACTTGTTTTACTTTTTACCATGACAATGGTACATTAGCATATGTAGATGTAACAGGTGTGGGGCCACTCAGCATTCAAATTTCAACGAAGCTGCTACACTTCCCCACCCCTTCCCCCATTCTCTTCCACCATTAGGTGGCACTATCCTCACCCTTGATTCCATCAACTTTTATCCCTATGGAAGAGCAGGGGGTCCTATTATTATTGGCTTTCGCCAATACATGCATGCCACATAGGTGGGGAAGAAAGTGGTGGAAGGGAGTGGGTCATCAAGCATTTTCGAAATTTCAATGTACTGTGTAGACTGTAGAGTATTCAACTATTCTATGATGCTAGTAGTACAAAATTGAAAACAACAAGATATGACAGCCTAGTTGTACTCCCCTACTATTACAGTCCAAAACCATGCTGTTTTGAAGTGAAAAAAGGCTTTGTTTATTGGAAGAAATCTAACTTTAAGCCATAAACCTTTTTGCTAAAACACCTACTAATAAATCTCTTACATTGAAGATGGACAATCCACTCAAAACAAAACCCTAACCCTATCACATAATAAGATTGGAATACAAGATTAAAAGCAAAATGGGAGTATCTTTCACTAAACAAATTTAAGAATAGCCTCTCTTTTTTTCTCTGTAAAGTTTATGTAAAAAAAAAAAGAGAGGATGGTATTGAGTTCTAGTAGACTTTACAATATGCTATTATCTTAATGTGACATCAACCAAATCCAAAAATAGAATTAAGAAAAGAGGAGCTCAATTTGGTTTTAACAAAGAAAAGCTTCTATTTTAGACTATAATCTTCAAGGGCAAGAAAATCATACCTAGCAGATGAAGGGTAGGTACATGTACCACCAGTGCCTGTAAACCACCAAGGGAAATAAAAAATAATCAGAAATCTTTGTACAAGTAGTGATAGTAAAGCAAAGAAAAGGTAGGTGAGAAATAAAATCAAGATTTGCTGGCTAGGGTCTTACTTGGATCATTTTGAACAATGGTGGCAGAATTACTGAACACACAGCTTCCTTGAGCTTGACCTTTGTTTTGAAAATAGCTATTGACAGCATAAGAACAATGAGCCCTGACAGTATTAGGTTGAAAACAAGCACCATTCTGGAGTATGGGTTTACAGTCAGCCCCATTTCCACAAGCATAATCTAATGCCTTCTGTAAAGCTGATTCACTCACATCAGTTCTGCAAGCACACCAATTTGCTCCATCTAAACAAAAAACAAATACAGATATGAGATATAACTTAACAAAAGACAGATTTATGAGAGAAAACATGTGAGGAAATAAAGAGGGAGATATTAGTAAATCGTATACCTGAGTGACCAGTCATGAATAACAAGAGAACTGCAAGAACTAAAACAGTAGCCATGGTTTTAATTAAAGCACTAAAAAGGGTTCTGGTAAGTATAAAGCGTAGATGAAATTAATGGTGTTTTGTGTGAGATGGATGGATGGATTATGAGAAAAAGTTGGATGGAAAATGTGAAGATGAACAGAAGAAAGAAAAAGTTGAGAGAGAAAGAGAGGAGAAGAGTTTGTGGGAAATGAACATGTCCCAGGTCTGTGTAGTAGACAATTATTATATATTGCTCTATAGTTAGCAATTCGGTGGACTATTCGCGAATTATACGCGAATACATCCGAATCCGAATTTTATCCGTACTAATTGCGTGCGAATGCAACTCCGGCCTGGGTTCTTTCGTTTTTGCACGGTAGGTCTAACCACAGTTCTAGACGCTGATTTTTGATTAGGAGATCATATATTTTTTTTATAACCACATTTAAACCATAGAATTCTTATGTTTATCCACAAACTCCTCTTAAAATGTTTTTTTTTTTGGTAAAATTTACGAATACTTAATAATTTAATTCTAAATATAGGCCGAATTTTCTCTCCCGTATTCAAATACCTAAAACGAATGTCGTACTATATCGTTCTGAATAAACCCCGAATTAGAAATGGTTGACCGAATAGTGGACCGAATTTATCTTCCGTCGAAACGAATAATCCAGCTACGTATGCCATCCCGAACATTTCCTGTACACCGAATGGCTAACTATTATACACTTAATTTCGTACATAGTGGAACATCAAAGATTTTATATCATGGCCTTGGATTGATGCCACATGGGCACCAGACAAGTTCTACAACCTTCTCTGAACATGCGTCAGAGATATGTAATCCCCATATGACAACAAGGGTTAAAAGTTACAACGGCTATTTATGGATACCATTACCAAGCTAGCATCTGGCAATTTTTCTTTTTTTTTAATAAACTTATCCGGCATTTTTTTTTAAAAAACTAATCCTGGCATGGTTTGCGATATTAAAAATATCGGTATTTTTTTTCATTTTATTTTCCCGAGGGAAAAGCAAGAACAAAAACTAAAGGCAATTCGTAGGGCAATGTTCAAATGAAAATTTTTGTTGAGCCAGGTGGATGTTAAAATGGGATTTTGCAATATGGAAAAGAAGTGGGCGGTTGACCGTTAAGTGCTAGGACAAAGTGCTGGCGCTGGCGCACGTCGTAAAAACACTGACGCTCGTAGTACCAGGGCTGGCGCTCCTGGTAGAAACGCGAGCGAGCGTAGCAGATCCGCTGACGTTTGAATCAAAACCGCCAACGACTACTTTTAAACGGCCACCGGAACGGCTAGTTTCTACCTCCATAAATGTGGCTAGAGTTTGATCTCACAAATTCACAATAATCTTTCATCCGATCAATCTTTTCTTAATTTCAATTGCTTTCGATTTTCAACCATGAATTCTGATTTTGATTCTTCTGAGGAAGATATGGAGATGGATGAAATGTTGTATGAAGAAGAGGAAGACATGTGTATGGAGTTTTTGCGTCAAATGGATGAAGATGCAATTCAAGATAGAAGAAGGCGAAATTCTATGTTGCAATTACAAACCTGGATCATACCAAAGCCTTTAAAGCCATATGAAGTTGCGACTAGAAGATGGACGTGGCGAGATCGTCATTTTTACCACGAAAAGATGATGCATGATTATTATAATCACGATTGTGTCTATTCCGATGAGGATTTTCAGCGACGATTCTGCATGGGCCGCAACTTGACGCAAAGGATTGTTGCCGAGCTTTGTCAAGTACAACCTTTATTTAATTATCAGTATGATGCACGCCATGTACGGGGCTTTAATCCCGAAAAAAAGGTCACTGCGACCCTCCGTATACGGGGTACCAACGGATTCCACGGATGATTACATCCGTATTGGGAAAACAACCGCCTTTAGGTATCTCAAATTGTTTTGCGAAACAATAGTCGATCATTTTGGTCCAACCTTTTTAAGAAAGCCTACTCAGGAAGATGTTCAAAGAATAACTGCAGAAAACACCAAAAGGGGTTTTCCAGGAATGCTAGGTAGTCTTGACTGCATGCACTGGATGTGGCATGCGTGTCCGGTTGCATGGGCAGGCCAATATAAGGGTCATTATCCAAAACCAACTGTAATTTTGGAAGCTTCAGCTATTTATGATTGTTGGTTTTGGCATGCCTTTTTTGGACTCTCAGGTTCAAATAGCGATCTCAACGTTTTATATAAGTCACCATTGTTTGAAGATCTTAAGAATGGGATCGCGTCGCACTGTAAATTCACTATCAACGGTTATCTCTACACTCAGGGTTATAATGTAGCAGAGGAATCTATCCAGAATGGTCAACTATTGTTCAAGCTTATAGTCAGGTAGGTTTTGGACCGACGACTTCGATGGATATGAAGTACTTTAACACCCAACAAATGAAATGCAGAAAGGATGTTGAACGCACTTTTGGAATACTGAAAAGGAAGTTTGCTATCATAGCTGGGGCGGCACGTTATTTTGATCTTCAAGAAATGAACAAAATTATGCTGACTTGTATCATTCTGCATAAAATGGTCATTGAAGAAACCAGACGTGACCCAACCTGGACTAGTTTTCTAGATGATTTGAGGCCGAATCTTGTGGTGGAGCATGGGCGTCAGGCAAGAGAATATAGACTTGCCACTGACAGACTCCAAAACCGGGAATCTATGGACAACTAAGACAAGATCTAACTAAGCACCTTTGGACTTTAAAAGGAGCAAGAGACGATGCGCGGGGGCAAGACAAAGGGAGAGGCAGATAGATGTTGTTTTCAATCTATTGTTGTTTATTTTAATTAATATGTTTATTAATTTAAAGTTGTTTGTTTAAATTGTTAGAGCACTGCTCGGTCGAACTCGCATGCGTTGTTATCTCAAGCATGTTTGTCAATGTTAGTGATCAAAACTATAAGTCTTGATTTCTAGTCTACTTATAGATGTCTCGGACTAGGACATAGATTGTGTAATTGAGCCTTAGACTTCACGGCGTTCATCATTTGAAGATGAATAACTACTAAGGAGAGCTTGTGGAACTTCATCAACAAAAGGTATGTGGAGATTGAAACTCATCTATCACTTGGAAAGTCTATTCTACTCTATCTCCTATATTGAGACATAAGTCGTGTTACGATATAGTTTTCTATTATACACATTTGAGATTTCGAGCTGAGGTTAACTCGCTTACATATTTCTCAGAATATGTGTTGGCAAGCTTTCGCTTCGACTAAGTTCATCTTATATTCTTGACGCAAGTCAAAAGATGATCATGTGAAAATTGCCGAGTAACATCTTACATGGTTTGTGTGATACAATCATTTGGTGTAGACTTGGAATATTTCGTTATTATTATTTCAAAAACTTGAAAATTGCTTTTATGCTAATAGTGTGTGAAAATGGCTATTGTCATCCTCTAAGAAAGTTTCAATGATTGAAATAAGAGTTTAGAACACTTGACCATTATTGGATATGACATGTTGTGTACTCTTGCACATATGTAATCCATGTCCGGGAACCACAGTATGCGTACCCGTACACGTATGAGAAATCCAGGAACCTAAGTATGCACACCCGTTCGCGTACTGGCGTAAGGTTCATGTCCGAATATTTCATCTGGGATTGGAAGTACGCGTACCCGTTCGCGTACTTCCGAAACCCAATCTTGGTCCGGGTATTTCAAGTATGCGTACCCGTTTGCATACTTGAAGGTTAAAGTTCTAAAATCGGTTGTGTACATGAACTTAAACATTTATATAATAAGGAATGCAATCTTTGAAAACCGTAGCTATAATGTTCTTGAATCGATTCGAGTGAATCAAACCGATTTTGCTTCAATTGTGTTCTTGTATACTTCTATGAGAATATAACAATTGAACAACTCTTTAACTAGTTTCATTTGAGTCATTTGAACTAGTTATGGTTAAGATGAACAAGGTGGATATGAGAGTGTTCATATGGCTAACTTCGGTTAACTATTGTTGAGCCAACATACTGCACACGTTTAGGTACGGTTACATAAACCTAAATGAGGGTACATTTCATTTGTGTATAACAAGCTAAGTTCGATCTAACGGCTGAAAGATATTAGCTTGGTTGAATCAGGTTTTTCATCTAACGGTGAATATTGAATGCTTTGTTACCAAGGTAACTTAGATTGCAAACCCTGATTTGAAAACTATATAAAGGAATACTCTAGCAACTGGGAAACCTAATCCCCACACTTATGTGTAGTACTAGTTGCATAACTAGAGTCGATTCTCCTTTAACCTTAGGTTTCTCACGAGACCCTGTAGGTTAACGACTTGAAGACTTCATTGGGATTGTGAAGCCAGACCCAACTATTTTCTTTGTAGTTGCGTGTTTTGATCTTGCCCGATTCTGTCGTCTGAGTACTACCTTCTCAAAGATTTGCTCGAGATTTAATCTCCGATAGGCAAGATAAAAAGTAATCACAAACACCTTCATCTCATCGTTTGTGATTCCACAATATCTAGTTTCGCTTCCGTACGATTTAAATTATTGTGAAGTGATTGAGAATACTAGGTTGTTTTCGGGAATATAAGACCGGTTTATCAATTGGTTCCTGTTCACCTTGATTTATCAAAAGACGGAACAAAACTCATAGGTATTTCTGTGGGAGACAAATTTATCTATTCTAATAGACTTTTCCGTGTGAGACAGATTTGTTTATCAAGTCTTCGACTTTGGGTCGTAGCAACTCTTGGTTATGGGTGAGATCAGCTAAGGGAATCAAGTGCATAGTATCCTACTGGGATCAGAGACGTAAGGAACGCAACTGTACCTTGTGTTAGAGCATAGCTCGGTTGAACCCACCAAGCGTTGGTATGTCAAGTTTGGTTGTCATATTTTAGTAAATCAAAACTCATTTAAAGAGTCGCTTGATTATGTACTAGAGTCAACTTCGTATAGGTTAGCTTGAAAGTATTTGGATATGAGACATTACAAGTATTACGAAGACTTGAAGAAGTGACTAAGTAAGGAGCTACAACGACAACATCATCCTTCCACTTGAGGTTAGTGATATTTGACTTGAACTGTTTCATTCCCTAACGTATCTGTTTTGGGGTAAAAACTGATTCTGCTGGTTTTGGTAAATTTGGGTGTGTTGATGAGAAATGAATCCAAACCCCAAAACAAATGCACTGCACGAGAGTACTTTAGATTCAAGAGATCAATCTGTACTGTAGTTGCAGGAAATCCTACACTACACCCCTCACTAGAATATACACAATTAAGTCATTTTAGATCAATGATCATGATTTCTATTGATTGAATACTTGAATCCTTACAATATGAAATAGAAATGAGTTAAAGAATTACAATCACTCTAAAACTTTCTCTCTCCTCAAAACTTGCTTAACAATTCAAAAAGAACTCTCCTACAACAGATTTACTCAACCCTTTATATAGGGTAGTACACAGTGGATGATGATGACTAAGTCTGTCCTTTATTCTCGGGAATGTCTTGCGAAATATCGCAAGTGTACATGTATCAATTCTCGCGACACTCCTAAATTTCGCTGAATCTTCATATCTTTCTCATGTTTTAGCTGTCGTCATTCATTGCGTCATTTATTTTACTTCCTTGCGACTCCCTCGCAATGTCGTTATTTATTAATCTCGCGAAACATTGATGTCGCGATATTCTGATCCTACATCTTGCCTCTTCTCATGTCATCTCTGCGAAGGAGAGAATGTCATGAGAACCAATGTTTTGAAATGCCGCAATTGTTCATCTTTATCTGTTTCACTCCCGTACATTTACACGTAATTTATTACAGGTGTTTCTTCTTCCACTCTTTTCTTGACACGTCTCTTTCAACCGTTTATTCTTGACCATTCACGTCCCATCTCGCATTAAATGCATTTGTTTTCTCGAGGATTCTTCTCTCTATATATAGTTTTCTTATCCTTCTCTTCTTGTCTTTTATTTTCCCTCTGCAACTTCTCTTCTGCAACTTCTCTTCCTCCGCAATCTGCGTTTCTGCTGCTGTAAATCTTTCCTTCTTTCTTTCTCTTGATCTTCAATTTTCTAATCATTCCCATACTCTAAAAATGGCTTCACTTGGTCGCATATATAAACCCCTTTTTAATGAAGCTCAAAAGAATTTTCAAGAGAAGGGCTTCATCTTATCGACCATTCCTGATCAAGAATCTTCATCTATACTTTCGCAAAGTTGTTTTACGATCATCAGTGTGATGATCAGAAAATCATAATCTCGCTAGGTCAAATTCTCGCAGGCCTTCCCATTCCTCTCTACAATCCCGAGATACCTTTATTCTATGAAATTCTTGCTCATGAGAAATTCTCGCGAGCTATTTACCAACTAAGTGGTGATTGCATCCGTCTAATGCTTGAATTCGCCAACCGTGGATACCGGTAAGGGATCTTTATATCCTGATGATGTCAAAGATCCTAGATTCGCGGGTTTAAAAAATAGACGCTGAGAAATATACTGTAGAAAACTTTTTTGAAAAATTATGAAGTAATAAATATGAGAAATGATAAATCTCATTTGGGGTGCTCGATGAAGAGAAAAGATAATATTTCCAGTGATAAGTTACTCATGCAAGATATTGACTGGCACTCGGGCAAAAATAATGTTCCTCGGTATTCCAAAGATGAGAAGTGGTGGGTTGTTCCTCTGTTTTTGAGCGGACCCTATATTGCAGGTTCTCATACACTCCCTGCAAATCTCGCAAACTATCAACCTTGGGAATTTAAGTAGCCCGAGAAGGCAAAAGAGGTATACTTCCTATTTCATGTTTGCTTTGCGATATTTCCTTCCTCTTATACTTACTAGACTTGTAAAATTTTCAGATTGCCAAATTGAAAAGGAGTTATAAAAGACGTCCAAAGGCGAGTACTCTAGCGATACTCCGATCAATCACGGATGAAGTAAGAAATACTTTCTTTTGTTATTTTTAACAATATTGTTGCCTCTGTTTCTTATCTTCATTCGTGTGCAAAGGTTGTTGAAGAAATTAACATTCCCGAAGCTGCGAAGGTTAAGGGCAAGAATAAAATCACTCTTCGCAAGGATAAATCTTCTGCTCCATCTTCTAAAAAACGAAAAATCCACCCCTCTTCTCGTTCTAGTTCCCAAACCAGCGAGAGTTCTGACGAAGATAAAAATGAGGTTGGTACTTCCTCTGAGAAGGAGAATCATTCGTTCGCTTCTGCTATGGCGCAATTGTCTAGTGTCTTCTCCGATTCTATGCAAGGATTGGGTGATGATCATTTATCTGCTACTTGCGAAGCTCTCGCTAAAATTTGCGATGCCCCCCTGTTAGAGGATAATAAATCTTTTCGCGGAGTTTCCCGAACAATGACTCCCAGTCTCTTAAATGCACTCAGTGCTTTGGTATGTTCATATTTCGTCATTTCTTTGCGATTTTGATTATAAACCTTATCTTAACAATTTCTTTACTTTCCTTTATAGTATGGGAGAGCTTCCTTTGTTGTTGCCTCAGACCTCGAGAAAAGACGCAACAATCTTGAGAAGAAAAATCTTCAACTTAAGGAGAAGATCAAAGAACTAGAAATTGAAGTTGCGACATCTCGCAAGAAGGACGAAAAAATTCAATAATTGGGAGTTGAGTATTCTTCCCAGAAAGACAAAATATCTACACTTCAAAGTGCTAATCAGCAACTTTACGGTATAACACCCTCCTTTTTTCTCCATTTCTACTTTGCCATTTATTTTCCTTTGCCTGACTTATTATTTTCGCAGACATTTATAATCTTTCTGACGAAGCCATCCTTCTCCATTCATTCCCTGAACCTATGGATGATGATGCTCTTCTCGCTCATCTCAATGAATCTTTAAGTAGTTCTTCAAACAAGATTAATTCTCTCTCATTAAATGAACTTCGAACCAAATTTCATCTTTTAGAAATTGAACATAGATCTAGTTTAGGTTTATCCAACCGATTTAAACGTTTATATCTTGACTCCCAGGAGACTAATAGTATTCTAAGGAAAAAGATTAGCAGCCTCATAGATGATAAGGATCGCATTGCTAATCAAGGTGCACGAGCATTAGCAAAATTCCAAAAAACTATTCTTGAAGTCCAAATTGAACGAGATGAATCCCTTCGCCAAAATGCCATACTTAATGAGCGAGAAAATCAAATTCGTTCACTTCTTGTCATAAATAATGATGATGAATTCGCTTGGGCTGCGAAGGTTCTAGATAATGCCGTAAATAACTTAGGTGTTAACGCGGTCTTCATGCCGAGCATAATGCCTTGGTTAAAGATATGATTTTCGACGTGAGAAGGTTGTTTTACTATTCTTCATTATTTTTCCACTTCTTTTTACGAAACTGTTATTAAGTCGCTAACTCATTGTCATTTGTTCGCGAGAACCGAGAAGAGGTTTCAAACTAGAATCAAGGAACTTGAATCTGAGAAAGCGCAACTTGCAAAAGATTTCTCTCTTCGCAATGACAAATATTCTAAGATGAAGAAGCAACTACAAACTACTGTGGCGAATTTCAATAATGATGATGTTCGTTTTCGCAACCAAACTATTGAACAGATTTGCAATGATCACAACATTCCTTTTTCTTCATATCCTTGTCTTCTCGATGAAATTCCTGATAATATGCCTTGCTCAGATGTCTCTGATAGTGATGCAAGCGAAGAAGAAGAATTTGATAAAGAAGAATAAGTTGCTAGGTTGTTCCATTTTCCTTTCTCTTCTTGTGATATTTGTATTTTTATCCTTTTAACCTTCCATTTTGTAATCTCTTATTATAAATTTATCATATGAAAATAAATAACAAGTTTTTATTCTAATCATTCCCATACTTGCCTCTGTTATTTATTTTCATATGAGATAAATCAAGTCGATAATCTTTAAGTAATGATACTTCTTAATTTCGCAAGCTTGTTTGCTTACTCGATTTCTTGTGTTATTTTATCATCATTTATGATTTGCGACGAAATCGCAGGATAAATGAAGAAATATTGTTTTTGTGTGGTCTTAATCTTATTTTACTCATTTTGCATCAATAAGTCTAAATATTCTTGTTTGCTTACTCGATTTCTTGTGTTATTTTATCATCATTTATGTTGAAATTCATCATTGAAATTCACCTAATGGAGGGTGCCGCCCTTTATTTTCGCCATACAAGACTAGCTCCTCCCATCTTAACAACAACCCTTATATCCCTTATACCTATAGGGTTTATGGTTACGAGGTCGCACCCTAAGTGGAGTTTTCTTGGGCCGAGTGCAACATATGCCAAGACTTGCCAAGAATGGCCGAGACACTTCAAATGCCCTGGCACTCTTGGCTCAACCGCGTACACGGCGCCTTGATCATACATCGACTCCTTGGAAGAGACCCTCGGGCGTCCAACCAGGGTATAACCTTATATATATAGTTGGAAATCCAAGGTATCTCTCCCAGGATAGGCTTTCATGGGCCCCAAATCTCCATGACTCAGTTCCAGGAGCGGTGTAACCTTTTCCCCGAGCCATGTCAAGAGATACCCCTTATATGACGCACTTTAGGTCTTACATTTGCCTCTTGCGAAATATCATTCGCGAACTAGGGTGTACGCCATAAAGGTTCGTCCCATTCACTCACTCTTTCATTTTTGTTAATTCATTCAATCATTCATTTTTGGTTTTCTCTTGTTATTTTGTTTGCGAGGCTATGCACAATCTTGCATTGTTTATTCATTTTTGTTTTTTAATTCTTCAATCAAATTTTCATACATTCTTAATGGCGAGATTCTCGCGTATTTCTTCTTCAATTATTGTTTCTTCTTCTTACCATTAATATGCCTTTGTCATTGCTTTTGATAATGATGATTATTCATTTCTTACACTTCTTGTTTCTGCTGCTCTCTGCCTCTGCACCATTCAAACTTCTTAATGATTCCTTTCCATCATAATTTTCAACTGTTTTCATGCACTTGCTTCGCAATGTATCTTCACCTCTTGTATCTATGGTATCCACCATCAACCTTTCTTTTCTTTGTTCATCTTTTATATTTTGCTTCCAGCCCTTTCTTTTTGCAGCCCTTTCCTCGCAACTCTCCACATCAATCTCATAGCATTTTTGTCCTTCCATCCAGTCTCCCTTTATAACTCCAACACCGCTAGGATGAGGAAACTTTATACACTGATGATAAGTCGACGCTACACCTAGAATTTCGTGCAACCATGGCCTTCCAATCAATGCATTATAAGGGGACTCCACATCGACTACACAGAACAAAATTTCAGTTGATAATCCTTGCAAGGGTATTCTCATATGAACTTCTCCTTTAGGCTTATTCGTTGTGCCATTGAAACCGTATATTTTATACGTCGAAGGTATCAACTCTTCATCCTTCCCACCCATAGTCTTGTAAGTATGGTAAAAAAGAATGTTTACTGAGCTCCCCGTATCAATTACGTTTCTATTGATCGCCCAGAATTCTCTCGCTTCATCGTCTTCGCCATCTACGAGTTTTGGATTAATTTCCAATTTTACAACCAATGGGCTATCATGCGTCTCTCGCCTTCAGGAATCTCTTTGCAGTGAAAGAAATAATCTGCATTTGCCATTCTTTTAATCTGCGATGTCTCGCGATGTTCATCACTTCTTTATTATCGCATCCCTCGCGAAAACCCTACTGAGAACATTATCATGAAAATCTTCAATTGTTCGGTATGAATGTACAATGGAGTTGCAAAACAAATTTTTAGCTTTCGTTCCAATTTCTATGACGAATGTTTCTTTCCCCTTCGCTGAGTTTGTCCTGTGCATTTCTGGTGGTGGTGGTAACGGTTGAACCTTCTCTTCACTTTTTAGAAAATGACTCGGCTTTCCTTGGTCAATCATTCGAGGATGATTCTTTTTATATTTCAGCAGTCATTTGTTAGGTGTCCATGAAAGCGGTGGTAAGAACAGTAACTCGTGACTTCTATCACTTGGTGGTGGCTCATTCCTCATGTTCCATGGTGCGGGTATGTTTTCCATCAAGAGTATAGCTTCCCATATTTTTTCAACACTAGTATTTAATGGTGGCATTTTGATTTCCTCCCATACTACTCGTGACTTCATTTGTCCTCCATGATAATTCCGCTTCGACTTCCATAAGTTTCTTGCGGATGATCAAGTCTTTGAATTTTGTTATTGCCGCCACGGTTGTAGTAGTTCCTTTCTCTTTCAAATTCTTCCCGATCACGGCTTCCCATAGCTACTATCTTTGGTCTGTCCATCATCTATTATCTTTTCTTGTTGCCCTTGCGAAGTGCTCGCTACTGTGTTTATCAACTTGGGTAATAAGCTTGCATTCGCAAACATTTGAATTTGTATTCGCAACCGGGTATGATTCCATCTCATTTTGCCTTTCCTCTAGAGCAATATATTCCTCCCGAAGTTCTCGCAACTCGTCATTGTAATTGTATTCTTGATTCTAAAAATTTGAATATATAACAAATTGGTTGCGAACATAGCGTTTATGAATGATAGAATAAGATATCTTTCATCCACTCGCCTTGACCATTTCGCTACACATTGTCTTCCACCTCACGGTTAAGTGTCTCAAACTTTCGCCAACTCTTTGTTTCAGCCCAAATACATCTTCAATTCCTGGTCGCGAGGAGTTGTTACTTATGTATGCCCCTAAGAATATAGCTTGTAAATGGTTGAATGACGTGATTGTGTTCCTTGGTAAACCCTCAAACCATTTTAGTGCTTCTCCTATTAAACTTGATGCAAAATATTTGCACAATATGGCGTCATGATTCTCCCATTGTAGCATACATCTCACATACGCTTTGATGTGTTGTATTGCGCAAGTTGTTCCATCAAAAATCTTTGGTTAATGCGGGTAAATTGCACTTTGGGGGTATTCCTCCTAAACGCACCTCTAGTGTAAAGGGGTTTTCGCAGCCTTCTTCGATGGCCTCATCTAATTGTCTTCTTCCTCCTCCCCTTCTATTGTTCAACATTCCTCTCATCTCTCGCCAACTCTCTCAAGATTTGTTCATTTACATCAGATTCAAATTTATTGGTCTTTTTAGCTCGCCTCTCTCCTTCGCATTCATGTCTACTTTGATTTTCTTGTTCAGCATTTTCTTCTCTTCTTTCTCTGCGACTTTCTCCTTCATCTCGTTCACGAATTCGCACACCATTATATCTATCATTTTCTCTTCTTGGTAGTCTATCAGTTCTTCTTTGTATTCTTTCATATTCTTCATTGATATTTCCATTGTTGCGATTTTGCTCGCGTCTTCTTTCTCGATTGTCATGATTTTTTTGCCGAATTGCTTCCTCCAATTCCCGTTCTTCCATTTCTACTCTTAATCTTTCCCTTTCGCAAGCTAGACGCATTTGTTCAATATAATGTTTTTCGATGTCATCTTCAATCTCCTTTTGTTTCCTTTGTGTTTCTCTCCCATACAGTATTCTTCTTCCTTCTTCCTGATTTTCTCCACCAATTGGATTATTCTGCACTTGACGCTGTCTATTTTCTTGATTTCCGTCATCGTGGCCATTCTGTAGAATTTCAGGGTGTGGAATATAACGATCTTCTACCACTTCTCTTCTCTCGCAACATCCTTCACCGAGATTTGACTCTCTTTCGAGATCTTCTTCATTAACATTTTCTACAGGTAATGTTCTCCTCATATCTTCTCTAACCGAACCTGATCTAGACCTGGTATTACTTCTCGACCTTCTATTATGTAACCTCATATTTTCCATTCTCAACTCATGGTTTTGCCTTGTTAGATTTGCACGTTCTTCCGCTTCTAATCGCCTTTCCTCATGTATTGTTTGCCTCAATGCTTCCAATGATGCGGCTTCTTCATTTCTATGAATTGTTTCTCCCATCTCTTCTTGATTTCTCTCCTCTTGTCCACTATTTATCAATTGTTGCACTTCTTCTCTTTCTTCCATAGAATCCGATCTCCATGTATGCACACTCACCCTATCATAATCTATTACTCTATTCGGTGCTGGTTGAATTGGTGGTTGAATTTGACCTTCTTCTCTATCTCTTGCGTTTATTCTTGATGGTTCACCTATTTCATTTCTCCTTTCTCCAGCTAATCTCCCGCTTCTTCTTACAATTGTTGGTTGTTCTGATGCATTCCTTCTCCTAGCCATTTCTCAATTTTAGTAAGTTGTTGAAAATTATACGAAATTTCTTTCTTGTTACTCCTGATTCTTTCAATTCACAAGGTTGATCTCTACTCCATCCCTGTTTCTAGCGCCATTATGTAGTTGCAGGAAATCCTACACTACACCCCTCACTAGAATATACACAATTAAGTCATTTTAGATCAATGATTATGATTTCTATTGATTGAATACTTGAATCATGAGTTAAAGAATTACAATCACTCTAAAACTTTCTCTCTCCTCAAAACTTGCTTAACAATTCAAAAAGAACTCTCCTACAATAGATTTAATCAACCCTTTATATAGGGTAGTACACAGTGGATGACAGCTAAGCTGTCCTTTATTTTCGGGAATGTCTTGCGAAATATCGCAAGTGTACATGTATCAATTCTCGCGACACTCCTAAATTTCGCTGAATCTTCATATCTTTCTCATGTTTTGGCTGTCGTCATTCATTGCGTCATTTATTTTACTTCCTTGCGACTCCCTCGCAATGTCGTTATTTATTAATCTCGCGAAACATTGATGTCGCGATATTCTGATCCTACATGTACAATCCTGGCCTAAACCAAGAAATGGTCGTTCCAGTCTTGCTTCGGTCACAAAGTGAAGGAGAATGGTTGATCTTAGGGAGGGAAGCGAAGAAGGTGTTGAGATCAGAGTGGTTAAGTCTAAAGGTGTGACTATTTTATGACTTGTATCAGAATATGGAACTGGCTTGCGGAATGTAAGCTATCAGTTCTTTAGTTTTCTGGATACTGTGTTGATAACACTTTTTGTGTTGTTGTTAACCAAAACTGTTGTTGTTGGTTGAAATAGGTAGAAACCTATTTATACAAGTCATAATTGAACGTACCCTGATCTCGTAGGAAGTGGGAGTAGTTGAGTGATGGAGAAGTGGGGTAATGTGTAAATGCTAGAAACCACGTCCCCACTATGAAGGAAACGAGTTAGTTTACACCCACTACTTCTTGCCGCCATTAACTGCCCGCTTTCTTGACACTTTCTTATAATGGATGTATTGCACGCCGCACGTCGTAGACCGCCAGACCAATACCCTGATGAGCATCCCCCAGTTTGTGACATGTTTGATGTCTCGAGTAATTTCGTGGAAAATGTGTAGCAGATTGCTGAGTGTGTCTCGTATGCAAGACCTAGTTATTATGATTAATTGTACGCCAGCTTGGTGGCGGATAGCCATGTGTGGCAAGTCAAGTCAGGAGACTTGCCGTAGGAAAATGCGTGTGATGCTATTAGGTTAGTCTCGGTTGGTTACCTACAACTTAGCATAGGCCGGTCAATCCCGTGGCGAATTTGGACGGATGAGATTGTAATTCATGAGAGAAGGTGGTCGTTGATTATGGCCACACTCCATTGGCACCCGGTGATGGCATAGTGGCGCCAATTGCATGGTAGCACGAATGTCACATGCCAGTGACGTAATGGCAAGAATGCTACATGCCAGTGGAATGGTGACGCGAATAGCGTATGGCGTAGCCACGGTCGACATATTGGTGTTGGTTCCAAATATGGCTCGGCAATATTGGCTCCAGTTGTCGTATCAAACATAATGCCCTAAGTAGCATTATTTGGTATGGTTGGCGTAGCGGCCATACCTAAATTAGGGTTTGGCATGCCAAAACCCTAATTAGCGCGTGTGTGTCATGTGGCCGCGGCACGATGACGTTTTTTGTGCAAATGGTGCCATGGCCGTGTCGAAGGAATTATGGTAGGGCCATAATGTGGGAACGACTACAGGCGTAAGGATAGTCGTGGGTGGCCATAGTGTGGCGCCCTTTTAAGGTTTTATGGGCCCCGCATGGCTCGTGGCATGTCGTGGGACGTTTGCGCGGCATGGCATGTTTGGCATGCCGATTAACATGGTGGCGCGGCAGGGAGCGTTTGGCATGTCAATTAGCATGGAAGCGCGGCATGGCGCGTTTGGCATGCCAATTAGCATGGAGGTGTGGCAGGGTGCGTTTGGCCTGCCAATTAGCATGGAGGTGTGGCAGGGTGCGTTTGGCCTTTAATGCATGTGGCGGGTTTAAAGCGACCTGATTGGTCAAGAAAAGGGGTCGGCCAAACATCGGGCGCGACCACACCTCTAGTGCTCGTGGCGCATTTAAAGTGACCGTCGATGGGAAAGAGGATGGCCGGCAAGCAGCATGGGGGTGTGGCCATCTGCAGGTGGCGCCGTCTAGCCTATGGCATGGCCACACCTCCCCTTGTTGCGGCTCCTATTTTATTCCTCGTTTTTTGATTTTGGGTAGGACTTTGCACCTACTAATCCATGGCGGATCAATTTCCTAGTTTGCCTAGGTTTAGTTTCGACCAGCAGGGTCTGATATACTACGCAATGCGCAAAACCTAATTTTTGCAAATTAATTAGGTTTATATTCGAATGATGTGAATTATCACAAAATTGATTAAATTTGGTGAGTTCTGTGTGTTGACACAGAGTTCTTTTATTTTCAGAGAGCAGTTAGCGCGTCTCTTGACTGAATAATTTATGCAGACCTTAATTATGACACTTCGGGAAATTCATGCTACTCTGCTGCGAGTGAGCATTAATTGTCATGTCATATCAATATTAAGGGTTCAGCCGGGGAAGAAAGCACAGAAAGTACCCAATGAGCCTTAAATTAATGAATAATATAGGCGTGATGTTGAAATTTACAGAATATATATGGGATTGTTGCTACATGCACCATTCTAGATAAATTCAATATAAAAATATTGAAGTGCTCAATAAATGCGCCAATGACAAGGTTGGACATTCATCACTTTTTCATGGCTCTGTCTTTTTGCAGAATGACAGCATATTATACGAAGGTGTTTGTGGGTGAAAATGATTTCTGCTGATTTCAGTAATTTCGGTGTGTGTGTGAGAAACAGATTTAAACCCTAAACAATGTACTGCAAGGGAGTACTTTAGATTCGAGAGATCAATCTGTACAAGTCCGGCCTAAACTAAGAAATGGTCGTTCCAGACTTGCTTCGGTCACAAAGTGGAGGAGAATGGGTTGGTTTTGGGGAGGGAAGCAAGGAAAGTGATGAGACCAGAATAGTTGATTCTGGAAGAGTAGTTGTGTTACTATGACTTGTATCAGAAAAGTGGGAAGGCTAACAAATGGTAAGCTAGCAAGTATTTTATGAGTGTTGTATATTCCGAATGAACTTGTTGTTCGATGGAAATAGGTAAGACCTATTTATACAAGTCGAAGTGAAACGTACTCTGGTCTCATTAAGGAATGGAAAAATGGGTGAGTAAATTGGAGGAGGTGGTAACGTTAACGCATGGAATTGATGTTCCATAAAACTGTTAGCGCATGGAATTGATGTTCCATAAAACTGTTAGCGCATGGAATTGATGTCCCATAAAACCGTTAACGCATGGAATTGATGTTCCATAAAAAGAACGTTTCACCATTAACTCCCTGTATTTACTAACTGCCTCATCCTTATAACACTTCCTTATGACGGGCGTAGTGTACGTCGCACGCTGTAAACCGCCAAACCAATACCCAAAGAGGATCCCCCAGTTTGTGATATGTGTTGATGTCTCGAATGTTTTTGTGGAAAACATGTAGCATATTGTTGTTGCCTGGCAAGTCGTTCTTGGGAGACTTGCTAGCTTGGTGACCTCCGACGGTCGAGATTTTGCATCTTAAGACGAGAGGTAGCCGTAGATCGTTGCACGCTTTCGTTTTGGTGGCCGTATAGGGAAGGCCAGCATGTGGCGCGGCAAGGTTGGCATGCCGTTGGCATGGCATGCCTTGGCGCGGTTTGGCATGGCCAAACTAGGGTTTTGGGTCAAAGGTTACCATGTGTTGTCTGGTAACCTTGGACGGCTAGGATTTGCTCCTGTGATTGAAGGGCGACCATTGATTGTCACACGCCTTCGTTTTGGTAGCCGTGTAGGGAAGGCCAGCATGGTGGCGCGGCTAGGTTGGAATGCCGTTGGCATGGCATGGTTTGGCGTGGCCAAACTTAGGTTTTCGGGCCAAAGGTTACCATGCGTTGTCTGGTAACCTTGGATGGCTAGGATTTGCTCCTGGGATTGAAGGGCGACCGTTGATTGTCACACTCCTTCG
Organism: Papaver armeniacum; assembly: GCA_023531295.1. NCBI lineage: Eukaryota > Viridiplantae > Streptophyta > Magnoliopsida > Ranunculales > Papaveraceae > Papaver > Papaver armeniacum. The sequence goes on from JAJJWW010006773.1 coordinate 713,279, forward strand.
TTTTGGTAGCCGTGTAGGGAAGGTCAGCATGGTGGCGTGGCTAGGTGCGTTTAGCATGGTGGGGCCAAGGGCTTAGCATGCCATTGGCACATGGTGCGGCTACCATGGCTAGGGCCTAGGAAAGGTGTTGTTTGGCTTGGCATGGTGGGGCCAAGGGTTTGGCGTACTCTTGGCACATGGTGCGGCTAGCATGGCTAGGGCCAAGGCAAGGTGCGGTTTGGCTTGGCATGGTGGGGCCAAGGGTTTGACATGTCGTTGGCACATGGTGCGGCTAGCATGGCTAGGGCCAAGGCAAGGTGCGGTTTGGCTTGGCATGTTGGGGCCAAGGGTTTGGCATGCCGTTGGCACATGGTGCGGCTAGCAGGTTTAGGGCCAAGGCAAGGTGCGGTTTTGCTTGGCATGGTGGGGCCAAGGGTTTGGCATGTTGTTGGCACATGGTGCGGCTAGCATGGCTAGGGCCAAGGCAAGGTGCGGTTTGGCTTGGCATGGTGGGGCCAAGGGTTTGGCATGCCGTTGGCACATGGTGCGGCTAGCATGGCTAGGGCCAAGGCAAGGTGCGGTTTGGCTTGGCATGGTGGGGCCAAGGGTTTGGCATGCCGATGGCACATGGTGCGGCTAGCATGGCTAGGGCCAAGGCAAGGTGCGGTTTGTCTTGGCATGGTGGGGCCAAGGGTTTGGCTGGTGCGGCTGGCATGGTTGGCATTTATGTGTCTATATTAGTCTCAATTCTCCGTAATGTTAGTACTCGATTTTGCGCTTATTTTGGTATTTTATGGCAGGTGTTTTTGGAGAAATAAGCTTTTTGGAAATTGGCTCGAAAAGTGGTTTTTGCGACCTCACCGAGGATAGGGGACTCCACCTTCTTCCTCACGTGAACTAGAATTTTAAGGAAAGTCATGTTTAAAAGCTATTCACCAGCGTACCTTCTGGATCGGATTTGGACTGAACTTTTGGTGAACTTGGTATTGGATATGGATTTGTTGGGCTTAGTTCAGCTAAACAGGGTTCGTAGTTGGGTTTCAGTCGAAGAAAAGAAAAGGTTTTCACAAAACAGGATAGTTATTCTCGGGATACATTTTCCGAGTTATATATGGTAGTTAAGTGGAGAATAATCCTGTCACGATTAAACAGGGAGGAGACTTTTTGTTCTAGATATTTTTGGTGAAAACGAGCCGCGTAAGAAAGGAGATTAACTGCCGAGACTTTTGGTGAAGAAAAGGGAATTATTCCCGTAACTTTCTGAGGAGGAAAAAACAGAATTATTATCGGGATTTTTGGGGTCTCGTGGATATAAATAGGTGCTGGGAGGTTCAAAGAGGGTCTGTCGAGACCTGGGAGTAGTTTGGGGTAGTAGCAGAGGGAGAACGAAGGCTGCAGAGACGTGTTCATCATCAGCAGAGAAACACAGGCGAGAAGAGGAAGAAGACGAAGAACAGACTTCCAAAGTCTGTCGCATAAAAATGTTGCAATCAACTGTAATGAGCAAGTATCGTTTAGGGGGCAGACTTATTTACTGTATCGGTCTTATTTATGCAAACCTTTAATGACGGTCTTTGATTCTCAGTAACACCTATTTAGCGTTGCGAACCGCCCGATTTATTAGTTTTCTCTTGTTTTCACCTATTTGAGCTATGAACAATTATTTTGAGCACGTGAATAATATGAGGAGCTAAACCCCAACACCGGGACAATGGAGGAAGCCATTCTTTTCGCATGTGGTAATTCTAATTAATTCTTTTATGACTTTTGCACTATTCTAAATTGATTTAAGATTTTTCTTAATTGATTGTGATGTCGTATGATGATGTATGCTTGGTCTAAGTTCTTTTGATGCGTCATGCTAGTGATGTACAGTCAATCTTCTAAAAATCTATTTTGGCAAAGAAAGAGTCAATATTTTATAAGCTATAATTGTCTAGAATTAACAGTTGAACCACATGAGTATAAGAATTGGTGGAATCCTGAGTCTCAGTTCTCTCGATATTTGTGACAAAACTTGTGTACATATTTTCTTTGTTTTTAGTATTTTCTTAAATCGAGTCTTTACAAGTCTGAGTTGAACGACAACCTTTCTTACCACTTTACTACAACTTTCAAAATCACATCAATTTTTGGCGCCGCCGACGCGGAATTGTATTTAGATTTGTTTTAGGTTTCTTTTTCTTTTTATTATTTTTGTTCTTTTACGCCTTTGGTATTTTTTTCGATTCTTTTCAGATTTGGAGCGAAGCTCTACAAGGAAAGAAAAAGTGCTATAAAAGGAAAGCATCGCCAAAGAAGGAAAGAAAAGGGGAATCTGAAAGGAATAAAGAAGAAGATTTTGTATATAATTATTTTGTTTTATTTTTAGAAATTGTAAATAGGGTTGTATTTTTGTAATTTTTCTTTTATTTTTGGACTTTTTGGACTTTATTTTTGGACTTGGACATTATTTTTGAAACCCTAAGGAAGGGTTAAGATTAAATATAAACTGTTTGCAGGGAAGGACGACAGTTACGATACTGTCTCGGCCCCTCGGGTTCGTACACTCGACATAGGAGTCGGTGGCCTCGAGTCGACTTCAACGGTTCATCGCCCGTCCGGGTACGGGAGGTAAGACTCTATCCACCCACGAATCCCCGTCGTGGGTTTTATTTTGTGTGACAACTCACACCCTCGCGAATAGAATGTCGAATCGGTATTACAATGGCCAATACAACGAATATCCGATCGAGTTTCAAACTGGACGTTACTACTTTGACCATAGTGTGAATAGTGGTTGGGAACATGCCTTTTCAAGGTTATGGCTCATACCATGATGAGCCCAATTACTATCCACACACGCACGGGTCATACGAGCAAAATTCCTATAATTCCTCTCTACTAGAGTCCGCATGTAAGTTAGCTGAGTCGACACAAAAGTTACTTGAGTCAACACGTAGTTCAGATGAGATGAATAACTTAGTTTTGGACGAAAGCAATGCAACGTGTGAACCTTCTTTCCTAGATCAAATCAGGAAGTCATGTGAGTCGACTCAGAAAATGTTGTTAGAGGCCCAGGAAAGAAATGCTCAAGATAGTTTTAATTTCCAATATAGTGTTTCCAATAGTACCTTTGAAAATGAAGATAGTTATTTGCATAATCAAGATGACGAGGTTAGAATTGGTAACACTACTTTAGATGAGGTTCGACCATTTTCATGTTATTACAATGATGATTATGATGAGGATAGTGTTGATGAAGAATTTGAAATGAGTAGGCATAGTGATCAGGAATTCGTTACTCCAATTGAGCTTAACAACGATAATATTATTTCTAGTTTGAATCCAAATAATTTTAATAATTATTCACCTATTCAAAAGGACGAGGATTTGACTAGAGATACCACCGTTTTAGACGATGTAGTTTTTCCTTATGATTACGAAGCCGATTATGGTTTAGAGGAACGGGTATATTTTGAGTCTAGCGATGTAGAAACAATAGACTTTGAAAAAGAAAATGAACTCGTAGAGATGAGTGAGGATGAACCCGACTTAGAAGAATCAATTGACCAATTTCGGAATCGGATGACCTTGAAATTAGGGAAGTTGTGACTAGTCTATCTAGAGACACTGAAAACTCTAAGTTTGGGGGTGATTATCATTCTCCATGTGCCTTAACTCTTAGAAAGGTCCCTCACTTGGGACTTGACATATGTGCCTCAACCATTTTAAAAGATTATCTTCATACACGTTTTCCCGAACCTAGTGATGTCCATAGGGAAGTTCAGCTTGTTAGAAACCCATCCTGGCGGGTTGATGTGGTTTGCCCGTGCTATGATACCCAGATTGATTTTGTTTTCCCACCAAATATTTTTCAACCAATTGTGGGAACATATAAGTTTCAGATGTGTCAATTATTTAGTTTTGAAACTAAACCTAAGTACTTTAGGAGAATAGAAACGACACATTTGCTTAAGATTGACCGATTTCATCGTGGTCAATTGTGTGAGTCAAACCGATTGACTTTAAGGATCCGCAATTATTCAGGTTATTATTATGTGCTTCTAAGTTCTTATTTGAGTTTTTACAGACTTTAAAACCTGAACCGGATCTTAGCTACGAGGAAATGCAACCCATGAAAATATTTTATTTGGACCCAGTCATAGAGCCTGAACCTGAACCACAACTAGATGTAGTTGGCATAAACAGGAAACTAGACAAGGGAGTGCTTTATTTGTTAATTTTCTTGGCATGTTGCAGATTCCTTTTATTTGTGATAGCTCTATTTGGTTTTGATGACCCACAGAAATTTCGGCTATTACTTTATGATTCTATGAGGTGACTAATCCTTTCTTAGTCTGGCTGAAGACTTTAAACTTAGCACTTCTTGGGAGGTAACCCAATATTCAGGCGACACGGTAATATCTTTCCTTAACTCTTTTACTTCAAATGGTAACAGTTTCTCCTTGTTCATGTTTTTAATTTTATCTTTAGAACATTGAGGACAATGTTAGATTTAAGTTTGGGGGTATGGGAAAAACGTTTTAGTTGCATTGTTAAACTCCAGAGCCTAGAAATTTATGCTTATTAAGGATGGCACTAACCAATCTAAGTGGATGGAAGCATTTTGGTTGTAGGAGTTGAGGAACCAATCTGATTAGATGGCAACATCTAAAGAGTCTATTCATAAAATCACAGAGCTCAGGTGTTAGAAATAACATGATAGTTTCACCAATCTTGTTGAGTCCTTTTCACTTCTGTTTTTATTTTTATTTTGTTTTTTTAAACTATGTTTCTCTAAGTGATTAGGTGGGGCCCACGAATCAAGTTGTTACCGATGCTAGGGTGAATTAGAGTGATTGAGATACCCAGAAAAAAAAAAAAAAAAAAAAAAAAAAAAAAGTTGAAAAATGTTGAAAAATGTTGAAAAAAAAAAAAAAAAAAAAAAAAAGTGAGACCAGACCATTGGACCAAACGGAATAAAATTAACACTTGGGAATAGCAATGTGTGTGTGTTTTCCCTGTCTCCGTCGCCTAAACAAGCGTGGAATGCAGGATCCACGGGAACTATCATGTAATTTGTCGACAAGAAGCATGCGCTTGGATCCAAAAGATCTAATCATGCGCTTAAAAAAAAATATATTAATGTTCAGGTGAATAAATCGACCACCGGTTCCCTTGTATATGCCGACGTGTTGATCTAGAATTAGGATTGTCGACCACTTTGGTTCCCTTTGTATATGGTTGTGTTGATATTAGTCGACTAGTATCTCGGTCCATTAGGATAGGTTCATTTTGGCTGAGGCCTTCGACAGATATATATGGGAAACATCGATCACTTAGTAAACATCAAAACCATCTATGTTTTTCTATTTCCATCTTCTTGATCTATCCATGTGATTAGTTTTGACTCCGGGTATTGATGTCCATAGTGTGACTATCTGAGTAGACCTCTGTGACTTATATATGAATTTTAGTATGCTTGAGTGCAAACTCGTGTACAAAGAATTGGAATTTCGCATCGTGGTACTTCCTCCCGTAGTCAATAAGTATGCCAACCAAGGAGATTTTTTAGTGCCTTCCAAGGTTCTGCGTAGATAGCTAGGGTCTGGAGTATAAAGGTTTTGTGGGTACACCTCTTGTAAACCCTTCCGAGACTATAACTCGGCCACTAGGGCTACCTAGGGGTTTAAAGGCTTATTGCATACGCTAAATGCAATCGACGATGCCTGCGACAGTGAGTTAGGATTTTATTTTCTAGATTTGATTTTCTCGAGGACGAGCAAATAATAAGTTTGAGGGTATTTGATAGACGCATTTATGTGTCTATATTAGTCTCAATTCTCTGTAATGTTAGTACTCGATTTTGCGCTTATTTTGGTATTTTATGTCTCTGTAGGTGTTTTTGGAGAAATAAGCTTTTGCGGCGAAATTGGCTCGAAAAGTGGTTTTTGCGCTCGCGGGAGAAAATTACTATTCACACCCCTCAAATGGATAAGGGGCACCCAGTCGATAAGGGGTAACCCCAGGGCACCAACTAGGCAGCTGCTATTCACACCTCAGCCGAGGATAGGGGGACTCCACCTTCTTCCTCACGTGAACTAGAATTTTGGCGGGAAAGTCATGTTTAAAAGCTATTCACCAGCGTACCTTCTGGATCGGATTTGGACTGAACTTTTGGTGAACTTGGTATTGGATATGGATTTGTTGGGCTTAGTTCAGCTAAACAGGGTTCGTAGTTGGGTTTTGGCATCGAAGAAAAGAAAAGGTTTTCACAAACAGGATAGTTATTCTCGGGATACATTTTCCGAGTTATATATGGTAGTTAAGTGGAGAATAATCCCGTCACGATTAAACAGGAGGAGACTTTTTGTTCTAGATATTTTTGGTGAAAACGAGCCGCGTAAGAAAGGAGATTAACTGCCGAGACTTTTGGTGAAGAAAAGGGAATTATTCCCGTAACTTTCTGAGGAGGAAAAAACAGAATTATTATCGGGATTTTTGGGGTCTCGTGGATATAAATAGGTCTTTGGGAGGTTCAAAGAGGGTCTGTCGAGACTCGGGAGTAGTTTGGGGTAGTAGCAGAGGGAGAACGAAGGCGCAGAGACGTGTTCATCATCGCCAGAGAAACACAAAGCAGAAGAGGAAGAAGACGAAGAACAGACTTCCAAAGTCTCTGTCGCATAAAAATGTTGCAATCAACCGCAGTAATGTATATCGTTTAATAAAGGACTTATTTACTCCAGAATGATCTTATTTATGCAAACCTTTAATGACGGTCTTTGATTCGTAACACCTATTTAGCGTTGCGAATCGCCCGATTTATTAGTTTTCTCTTGTTTTCACCTATTTGAGCTATGAACAATTATTTTGAGCACGGTATGATGATGTATGCTTGGTCTAAGTGCTTTTGATGCGTCATGCTAGTGATGTACAAATAATCTTCTAAAAATCTATTTTGGCAAAGAAAGAGTCAATATTTTATAAGCTATAATTGTCTAGAATTAACGGTTGAACCACATGAGTATAAGAATTGGTGGAATCCCGAGTCTCGATTCTCGATATTTGTGACAAAACTTGTGTACATATTTTCTTTGTTTTTAGTATTTTCTTAAATCGAGTCTTTACAAGTCTGAGTGAACGACAACCTTTCTTACCACTTTACTACAACTTGTCTTGGCATGGTGGGGCCAAGGGTTTGGCAGGTGCGGCTTGCATGGTTGGCATGCCTTGGCGCGGCGGGTGTGGCTGGCACGGTTTTCCATTGGCACAAGGGTGCGGCTAGCATGGTTGGCTTGCCTTGGCGCGGTGGGTGTGGCTGGCACGGTTTGCCATTGGCACAAGGGTGCGGCTAGCATGGTTGGCATGCCTTGGCGTGGTGGGTGTGGCTGGCACGGTTTGCCATTGGCACAAGGGTGCGGCTAGCATGGTTTGCATGCCTTGGCGCGGTGGGTGTGGCTGGCACGGTTTGCCATTGTCACAAGGGTGCGGCTAGCATGGTTGTCATGCCTTGGCGCGGTGGGAGTGGCTGGCACGGTTTTCCATTGGCACAAGGGTGCGGCTAGCATGGTTGGCATGCCTTGGCGGGGTGGGTGTGGCTGGCACGGTTTGCCATTGGCACAGGTGGCGTGGGAATTAGGGTTTTGGCCTATCGAAACCCTAATTAGTGATTAATTAGAAAAAGGGTACCCTGGTAATTTTCTCGCAGACTTATTAAAGGGTTCAATAAATGCGTTCAAGTCCTGTGACGTCACTGTATGGATAGGGTTTTACGATTTTAACCCTAAGCTAAAAACCACCATCAACATTAAGTCCCCTGCTTAGCTCGGAACGGGAGCTTCGTTGCGAGGTAAGCATAAGATGGTGACAGGTTAGGACAGGAAATAGAAACAACAAGCCGTGATAAGATGGTCAGGAAGGTCCGACTAACCTTTTTCGAGAGGTGAAGAGAGTTTGTGCTTCCCGTGTTGGCGGCCTTGCATAAATTGTACTGGTGGTGCGGACCGTGGTGTGGCGAGATGAAAATTTTTAGCTTAGTCTGGACATGCATCACCTTGGCTGGGCTAGGGAACATCGTGCCGCTGGGTCGGCGAGTTGTTGGCGTCAGTATGGTTTGGAAAGGAGGGGCAGGCGTTGCGCTGGCTTCGACTTGGCGTGGCAAGGCATGGCGCGGGAAACTTGGAGAGGCAAAGCTTACGGACGGCTTTGGTACGTGGGGCCAATGCATGGCACGGTCTTGGAAGGGCAGAGCATGCGGACGGCTTTGGTACGTGGGGACAATGCATGGCACGTTCTTGGAAGGGCAGAGCATGCGCGGACGGCTTGGAGAGGCAAAGCGTGCGGACGGCTTTGGTACGTGGGGCCAAGGTATGGCGAGGTCTTGAAAAGGTAAAGTATGGTGGACGGCTTGGCGTGTGGGGCCAAGGCAATGGCGTGGACGGTCTTGGAAAGGCAACTTTGTCTTCGCGGGACCGGTTGCCTCTTTTCTCACTTGGCTCGAACAGGAAATCCTTTCTTTGTTCAAACTCCCAAGTACCACGCATATAAAAGGAGGGCCGGCCTCTCCTTTGTTTCACGCCTATTTATTTTATCCCAGCCGTGTGGTAGCAATAAAGCAAAGCGGACAAGTGAATCCCAAGTATGCCTTCCAATACTTCTCCTTTAACTTGCTTTCTTTTTACTTTTGCGTTGGTATAAACCCTAGCTATAGGCGTAGTTTTTCATGTACTTGTAGAAACATTGTTGGTGTGAACATTAGCCGTAGGTATGCTTCGCTCGAACTTGTAATAAAAAATTTAGGTGTGAATGCTGTAGTGATGTTGGCCGCCTAAATTATTATGCGAAGTAGGTGTGCACGAGGATTGTCATACCTTTCCCGTGAAAGAACTAGATTTTAGGGTTTCCCCCCCTTTTTCTAATATAGTCGTGTGTATGATTTCCTTTGGTAGGGCGCGCCTATTCGGTTGGGCGCAAATTTCCGGCTGCATGAAGCGGTGATGCAGAGTCTGTCAGTCCCCATTTCTTCGCATATGCACAAAATGACTTTGAAACCAATTGGTTTGTGTCCAAGATGGCTCTCTTGCGTCTGATAAAATGATTTCCATGCACTTTCCGTAATAATCTCTGTTCGTATTGTTCCATTGTAGTTATCTCGGAGGTGAAAGCAGCATAAGAGGATTTTCGTTAGGATGTCAATTTCTGCCGTACCAAAGGATGTTGGTAATTCCAAGCCAAACGTGGCTGATGAATTCTTCATGATAGTTTCTGCCAGGAGAAGTTATCTTAAACATGCGCCGATTCTTCTGACCGGTCCGGAGAGTGAGGGAGGGGATCGGTCGGTTCCGCCCGTAAATGTAATACGGTTTTGTCTTCAGAGGAAAGAGTATTCCGCCTCTCTTATTGATTTCAAAATCTCTGTGAGTCCATTGCGTTCCTTTGATGAGTGGATGCAATTTATGATAAGTCAAGATTGTGTAAGAGATAGTTTGACCAAGGCGCAAATCACTGATGATGTCCCGGCTTCTGCATCACTTCAAATTAGGAAAGACATCCCGGGCTTGGTTGCTTTCATCTCTAGGTGGTGTCCGGATACTCACACGGCCATATGCAGGTGGGGAGAAATGACTATATCCTTAGAAAGTGTGGCCATCCTGCTGAATCTTCCCATGACAGGAAACCTTTATATCAAGCTGTCAGATGATGAAGAAAAAATACGTATTGCCCTTGTTGCGAAGTCGAAAGGGTTTGTTCGGAAAGAAAACGAGATGAAGTGTTTCTATATCTGGTGGATGTCTCAATGGTTTCTCGATGAGCTGGCACCGGATCGAAAGAATAGTACACTCCATGTCGCGGCATTCTTGGCTCTTTGGTTGTCCCGGGATGTTTTCGATGATGGCTATGGTAAAAAGGAGATAAGGCCGGAACTCTTCAGTTTTGCTATAAGATTGGCGAAAGGAGTCGCTCTCCCCGTTGGTAGCTTGTTTCTCGGTTCTATGTACACGCACTTGGATCATCTGGCTATGGACATGCGCGCTTCAAATGGTTACATGAAAGTGGACTCGTATGTTCACGTTGCTTTTCTCCAGGCGTGGCTATGGGAGCATTTTGAAAAATACGCTCCTAAACCGTTGGCTTCACCCCCCGCACCTTGGGGTGGCTCGAGAATACTTCGCTGGTCGAATAGGCGTCCAAGAGCCTGGCTCAAACCTCGGATGATTTCTCGATAATTCGTGCGATGTTAATTTTCGTCCATGGGCCCCAGTGTGTACATCCATAGTCTAGGTTAATACTTTTGCTTCTGCTCCAAACATGTCTTTGGTTTCTGACGAAGGGAACCTGGGCGTCGGCGAAGTTGTATTCATGCGAAGTTGTACGTTTGGTTATATACCGTCATTCTTCCGAGGATCGTGTCAGGCAGTCTCCTACAATATCGATCGGGCAACTCGGCATATGGGTTTCGACCAAGGGATCCCTCTCGTTCGTCAGCTGGTAACTCCAGAGGACTCACTTCCGGACGTTCTCGATGCTAGTATTCTCGTGCCGGGCAAAAGTCTCCCTTTCTTGCTTTCGGAACGAAATCCTTCGACTACTTCCAAGTACAACACGTTCTGCAGAGTGAATTCCTTGTCATCCAGGAATTTGTGAAGCTCGTAGTGGAAAACACCCGTGGTAGGCCCTCTGCCGCGATTTTAGCAAAGCATCCGTTGTTGAGGGATACTTCTTTAGCCAAAAGAAAATCTGTCGATCCGGACGCGGACAGTCCCCAAGCGAAGGAGCGAAGGTCTAAAAATCGTGCACACGGTTTCCAGTCAGGTTCCGCAGATCTACCGACTTTTAGTTCTTCCAATATGCGGGTACGTATGATTTTCCTCTTGAATTCTAGATCGTGCATATCCTTGTTTTCCTTCCTGAGTATCCGCCTTTGCATCTCGTCCAGGGTATCGGCAGTGTGAATGCCTTTACCAAGCTTACGAGTTATCAGAAAACGACCCTTCCCGAGACGGAGGGTGGCGGTGCTGAGCTTGTCCACGTCGATGGAGAACCCAAGAAGGATGAAAGCTCAGAGTCCAGAGATGGCGAGAGTAGTTCTTCTGATAGTAGTGCTGAATCTTCCTCCAGTCAGTTTTGTTGATGATGGATTTTCATTTAAGGATAAAATTGTAAAAGCCAAAATTATGCGCTAACATCTTGCAAAAGATAAAGCCATTAATAAGTAATGAATACTTCTTCACTTTACTAATTCACCTAGAATGGAGCATGTGGCAACAATCCCAATATTCTGTGAATTAAATACACGAAATTCATCCAGGTTGGAGCATGTAGCAACAATCCCATATACCCTGTGAATTTACAGCATTATTAATTAATGTATGACCAGCCTTGTATTTCCTGTACTCATTACCGGTGCGGCATGACGACTGAGTGTTGTTCTCAGCAGAGCAACACGAACCTCCAAGCATTAATAATGAAGCATGTACGAAATACCAGTACAGGCTACAACTTTCGGTGTGTTATACTAGCCCGATTGAGCATACATCTTTCGTTGTGTTATACTAGCCCGATTGAGCATATTTGAATTTGGACTGTCCATAGCAGTCTCAGAAAAGATCACGACCATCCAACTTCACCAGCATGATTGGATGGCTTAGATTGAATCCATGACCCCAAGCAGGTATTGGAATATTCACTACCGACCCAACGCGGGCCCCGCATGGTCGACCTCCCCAAAAGGGTGGCATAGCTTGCCAAACCTTCCAAGCCAAAACAGTATGGACGAAAAACCCTAAATTAGGGTTTGCGGCACATTACATGTGTCGCAAAACAAGATCTCAACCATCCATCTTCGCAGCATAGATGGAGGGTGTATATGTAGATTCAAAGGGCCCAGAGCATGTCAACACGCTCACTGTAAGCCCGCCTACACGCATGACCGATCGGTCGGGACCAATGATGGCTGGTCGGGATCAAAGTGGGCATGCCGCACGGCACGGCAAAACCCTAATTAGGGTTTGCATTGATCGCAAACGTCCGCCGATCGAATGGAGGGTTTGAGGCATGTCCAGTGAGCATCAACATGATCACCGTGGACCCAAAACGATCGACCAAGGCATACCATGGGTTTTCCATTCGCACGCCCAAACTAGCGTGGTCACACCTCCCAATCACGCAATCGATCTCGACCACTCAACTTCGCAGTAGGAGAAATTGAGTGGCTTAGATCACGTTTCCATGGAAGAAGGTAAGGCGTGAACACCGCCTACCACTTGAACTTCGGGATACAAGCTTGGTCGTCTTGAAACGCGTGCCCAAAGTTGGCATCGATTTGCGGCACCAAACTTCTGTCAGTAAATCAATCGACATCATCGGATTCGACAGCTGAAAACGACCTCTTCTAAAACCCTAATTCCACTAAAGCAAATGAGTGTCTCAAAGATCATCTCCGTCCAAATAACCAGTCGGTCGAGTTAATTGGTTCATGGTGATCACCACCCATCACTCTACCATACCATGTAATCTAGCAACCTCCAAACTATCACATGACATGAGGCTATTTTGAGACGCTCAAACAAATGATGCTTCATACATGGTCCCAAGATAGAATCCACGATACTTCACAAGTATCGACTTCCTAAATAACTTAGCTATTTAATCTAGCATTACATGCTACTTTCTGTGGGTCCCAAGATCCACACACTCGAGACATCAATCATGTCACAAACTGGGGGATACATATTGGGGTATTGGTCTGGCGGTTTAAAGCGTGCAGCGCACAACGTGCCATCACAAGAACGTGTCAGGAAGTCATGGACGGTTAGTGATGATTGGAGAAGTGGGCAAGACTGGTCGTGTGACACCAACACACGACTCCACTACTCCATCACTCCGCTTTCTCCACTTCCCACGAGATACGAGGGTTAAGCTTAAAGACTTGTATAAATAGGTTCTCCTCCGTATTTTCCAAACAGGAACAAGACAAGACAACAGAGGCAAGTGTTGATACAATCGAATTCAAACACTGGAACTGATAGCTTACATCCTGCAAGCCAGTTCAGCTTTATGATACAAGTCATACATAGCCAACACCTTCACAATCTTAACACCTTCTTCGCTTCCCTCCCTAAAATCAACCCCATCTCCTTCACTTTGTGACCGAAACAAGTCTGGAACGGCCATTTCTTGGTTTAGGCCAGAGTTGTACAGATTGATTTCTCGAATCACAAGCACTCCCGTGCAGTGCATTTGTTTAGTGTTTAGATTCATTTCTCATCCACACACCCCAAATTACCAAAACCGGCAGAAATAGTTTTCACCCATAAACAATTGGCGACCACAGCGGGAGGTTAATCTCTCGGTTGTAAAGTTAATTTCTTCGAAATCCGATTCAATTTTATCAATTTCAAAAAGGGTAGATCTTAGAACCAATTCAATCAACAATTCATTTCAAGATGGTAGAACTCAGGTCTGGATCAGCAATCAATTCTGATGGAGCTAGTGTGGATAACACTCCCGATGTCGATGTACCCGTCAGTGGAGCTACCGTGGTCAATACATCTCGTGAAGCCGTCACTTCTATCACCAACGCTAGCGGAGCAGGAGACATTCCAGTAGGTATAACGCCTCCTATCACCAGAGCCAGAGCAGCCGCGAATCCCGGCATCTCCTCAAGTGTAACGCCTCCAGTGGTCACTAGAGCAACAACTTTTACTCCTTCATCGGGACGAGGAGCCGGAGGGATGAGAGGAGGACCACCGCCCATTACCATTGCAGAATTGATGGAGAAGCATGAAGTTCTTTCTAAGACTCAAACGGATATGGCCGCAACTCAGAAAGAGGTACTCACTTTACTTAAAACTTTAACTGAACGATTGCCACAAGATTCACGACAACTCTTAGAACCAACAAGGGATGCCTTCAATACACCCGGAGCAGGCGTTTCCACTCGGACCCACATGAGTGAAGAAGCTCGTGTTGCTCCTGAACGCCCAAGGGAAAGGGACCAGCCATCCAACTTTATCACACGTGAGGACCTGGAACGACTTCTCCAAAACCGAGGCAAAGGAAATCTGATGGATGCACACCAACATCAGCCGCCGTACCCTCAAGATGTGCAACGAATCCCTCTTCCAAGAGGATATACCTCTCCTCAGTTCTCCCTCTACGATGGTACTGGTAACGCTCGTTAACACATCTCTCGATTTTTGGAATCCTTGGGGGGAGCATGAGTACAATCATGTTCTCCGCCTGAAAGAGTTCTCTAAGTCACTTACGGGAAGGGCGTACACCTGGTACAACAACATCGCACCTAACAGCATATCCAATTGGGGCGAGATGGTTGGTGCTTTTTACAGGAAGTATTTCTTCGTATCTGAGCAGAACACCTTTTCAGATCTAGGGAGAGTCTCTCAGCGGAACAACGAGCATCCAAACGACTTCGTTAAGAGGTTCAGAACTCAAGCACTAGATTGCCATGATCCGAACGTCACTGAACGTCAGTTGGTGGAGCTGTGCATCAATGGGATGATACCCATATACCACACTTTACTAGAGAATCTGCGCTTTCAGACGTTCTCCGAACTCCATGAAGCTGCCAAACGTTCAACCACAACTGCCCCAGCGTTGCTAGAGAGAACCAGGGTTGTGCGAAACGAAGATCCACGTGAGAGTCGAGGAAGCAGGCGTCTCACAAACAAGCTATACAATACTGGTCCTTCTGTGAGCGTGGTAGGCGAAGGAGGAAAAAGGAAAGCTTCAGCAACAGAACAAAAACCCAAGCGTGCAGCTCCAGCACACACGACTTCTTCTCAAAAGGGAGCGGGCAAGACTCCTTTACAAGACACCGAAGATACAGGCTTCCCATTCCCCATGAGTGAAGTAGTGGAACTCTTGGAGGCATGGATTCAAGACGATGCCATCAAGCTGCCTCCTATCAGACGTCCACCAACTGAGAAAGATATGGCGGATCCCAAGCATCGTCGCTACCATAGGTTAGTTCACCATCCAACCAAAGACCGCAACAGTTGAAACAAATCTTCAGAGAAAAGATAGAGACGGGAGAACTCCAACTTGGAAACGAAGGTGTTCGTAGAGATCCTCTTCCTGTCAGGAACTGCATGATTTCTGGGGATTCCGTTCGTAAGACTGTACAATCTATGATGGAACATTTATGAGAGATCTTGTACTTATCCAAAGCACAACGTCAGGACATATTTGCATCCCTCAACCGCGTTGTCTCAGGCAGGCACTTGTATCTGGAAGAGGAAGCGGTCTCGAAACCTCAGTCCTTGCTGGAAGATGCAAGCAATGGAAATTGGGGACTCTTAACCGTTGATCGTTTGAGGGATGTCGAGTTCGATAACGCATTGATCGATACGGCCTCTGAATTCAACATCATCACCCTCCAGACCTTGAAAACGGCAAAGATTTCAAAACAGGAGGCTACTCGCAACCCAACTGTGGTTAAGATTCCAGAAGGAGAACTCAGAGATGCATATGGATACATCGATCTTGAAGTTAAATTGGGAGACGCCCTAATGCAAGCGAAGTTCTACATAATAAAAGAACATCCCAATTACGACATGGTCCTCGGATGCTCTTGGATACACGACAACAAGGCAACACTGGGAGTTTGCCCTCTACCAGCTACGACACCTGAAAGGATCTCTAACAAGCCGTCTGGACCTGAAGACTGTCCGTTGACGCACCTGAAGCTTTCCAATGTGACACAACTTCCTAAAGAGAGCCCATCATCATACATTAAGAGGTTCCGAGCTCAAGTGAGTCTCATCACGCAACCCTTCTTGCAACCAATCACTCCTCACTCTGATAAGTCCTGGGGACTGGCCCAAACCAACAAACCAACCCCGTCTAGGAGATGCGAATGGGAAGTCGGCCCCTTCAAACGCTTTATTAAGGGCTTAGAGGCTGTAGATGATAAGGCCAAGGTCCAGGTATCTGTACGCCCAAACCCATTTGGAATTGGAGATCTAGTGACGAAGATAACCGCATTCAAGGTTGGAAGCATTACGGTGAAAGTGGCTACCCCACCTGACTCACCCACCGAAAAGGAGGATGAACCATACCTGGTAGCAGATGTCATCCTAGGCGGCTACTGCAAGCTCATCAACGCTGACAAGCTAGAAGGCGTAACAATTCACTCGCGATGGCTCCAGCCCTACCGTACTTAAGACGATGTGCTACCACTTTCCAGTGTCCTCCACACTTTAAAACGCTGTGCTACTTCCTCCAGCGTGTTTCCTTTTACAATTTCACGTCATATTTGTAATTCCTCCGGAAAATGATTGCAATACTTGCATTCATAATTAGGGTTTCAATTTTCAATTTTCAATTTAATTGAAGCATAATTTCCATTTGAGAACATCTTTATCCCTAAAAACACAAAGTCCTGAGTCAGCCTAAATCAACCCACTAGAGCAAGGAAGGAAACCCTAAGCAAACATCTCACGGGAAGGAGGAAATAGAATGTGTGCACATTTACCCCAGCAAGACCAAGGAGATCTCACGTCAGGAGCACATACAGATGCAATCTTAACGAGGGGTTATGACATAAACCTTTATTCAAAGTAAACAAACAGAAGAAAAGATCTTGAACTCAGCCGCCACTGAGTACAAGAAAGATGTTCAAGAATTACGGGAATACACTTGAAAAGAGAAAAAGAAGCAAAGAGGTTTAGCCGTCAATAAAAGCGACCGCGCCTGCACCACTGCTAGGTCCCGCTTGAACGCCATCACCTGCTACCGCTTCTCCCTTCGGAGCCTCAGCATCCGCTTCAGATGTTTCCGCAGCAACACTCTCCGTCCTAACATCATCGGCAGGAGCAGCTTCCAAGTCTTCCTCAAAGGCCACAACAACATTAGGGGTTACGCTGACTGCTTTCGAAAACTCAAGTCCGTCTGTATCAGAGTCAAGGATTATCACACCGTCCTGGATTGGATAATCACGCCTATCTTCATCCGGAGGCCCTTTATGCTCCACCCTCCGCCTCTTTAACCGCGCTGCAAATCTCTCTGCCCTTGCGCTTACTGGTGCTCGAAACGCTTCCTCATGCCTCCACCGCTCTTCCATGTCGATCGAATTAAACTTTGAAAGGGCACATATGCGTCCCCTGGCAATACGCAGGTGCGGAATGGACATCCCCTGTATAGCACGACCGACTTCGCGAAGTGGGAGGTCAATTTTAGCCATTACCTCTTCGTGCACATTAGTTTCGGGTTTGTCAACTTCGAAACTTTTTTCTGGAGAAGTTACAGAATGATCATCGCCCACTGCTTCCATGATGAGCTGCAAAGAAGAAGAAGTTATGAGCACACAAAAATCAAGTCAATAGAATCCCAGGGGAAAAGGAGTCTTTACTTGCCACCCATAAAGGCTACCGATTCGAGATAGCGATCAACGATGCTTATCGGATATATCTGAGGAAAGTTGCCGTGTAACGAAGGGGAGTGCACCTAGTCCAAGAAACGGGCCAAGCTCTGTCTAGATACATACGGAGGAAACCAAAGCGACTCGCAAGATCAAGTCCTGCTTCCTTCACCATCCTAATCAGGACCGACCAGTTCTGGGACAACACCTGACGATGTCGACCTATGCAGTAAATGTATATTCACTTTAGCTTGGTCATTTCTATATACAAACTTGTCACCATCTTATGCCTACCCCACAATAGCGTAACCATTATGCGCTAGGCAGGGGACTTAATGTTGATGGTGGATTTTCATTTAAGGCTAAAATTGTAAAAGCCAAAATTATGCGCTAACATCTTGCAAAATATAAAGCCATTAATAAGTGATGAATACTTCTTCACTTTACTAATTCACCTAGAATGGAGCATGTGGCAACAATCCCAGTATTCTATGAATTAAATACACGAAATTCATCCAGGTTGGAGCATGTAGCAACAATCCCATATACCCTGTGAATTTACAGCATTATAATTTAATGCATGACCATCCTTGTATTTCATGTACTCATTACCGGTGCGGCATGACGACTGAGTGTTGTTCTCAGCAGAGCAACACGAACCTCCAAGCATTAATAATGAAGCATGTACGAAATACCAATACAGGCTACAACTTTCGGTGTGTTATACTATCCCGATTGAGCATACATCTCTCGGTGTGTTATACTAGCCCGATTGAGCATATTTGAATCTGGACTGTCCATATCAATCTCAGAAAAGATCACGACCATCCAACTTCACCAGCATGATTGGATGGCTTAGATTGAATCCATGACCCCAAGCAGGTATTGGAATATTCACTACCGACCCAACTAGGGCCCCACATGGTCGGCCTCCCCAAAAGGGTGGCATAGCTTGCCATACCGTCCAAGCCAAAGCAGTATGGACGAAAAACCCTAAATTAGGGTTTGCGGCACATTACATGTGTCGCAAAACAGTCTCAACCATGCATCTTCGCAGGCATAGATGGAGGGTGTATATGTATATTCAAAGGGCCCAGAGCATGTCAACATGCTCACTGTAAGCCCGCCTACACACATGACCGATCGGTCAGGACCAACGATGGATGGTCGTTACGGCCGGCAAAACCCTAATTAGGGTTTGCATTGATCGCAAACGTCCGTTTTCTCCTGATCGAATGGAGGGTTTAGGAGTCGACTGAGCAGGTCCAGTAAGTATCAACATGATCACCGTGGACCCATCTATCTCCACACCCGATCGGCTAAGGCATACCATGCCTGGTTATTCCAATTCGCACGCCCAAACTAGCGTGGTCACACCTCCCAATCACGAACTGATCTCGACCACTCAAATTCGCCGGAGAATTGAGTGGCTTAGATCACGTTTCCATGGAACAGTAAGGTATAGGCGTGAACACCAGCCTACCACCTACACGGCGAACCAATCGGCCGGGTTTGACCAAGCTTGGTCGTCTTGAAACGCCTGCCCGAAGTTAGCATGACGCGCGGCATTTGCAGCACCAAACTTCTGTCGTAAATCAATCCAGACCGCTCCTCTTTGCCGGAAAAATTAAGCGGTCCATAGAAAAATTTCACGGGACAGTGAGGTATGGGCATGTATACCGGCATGACGTCTACACGCATGCCTGATCGGCCATTCCAAAATCGTGTCCCAAGCATGGATTCGACCAAGATGAAAAGTGGTGCTTGCGCACCTCTTCTAAAACCCTAATTCCACTAACGGTGGCAGATGAGTGTCTCAAAGATCATCTCGTCCGTCCAACTTCACCGGCTTGGTTATACAGCCCTGGTCAGGAGTTAATTGGTCAGTGAGGCGTCATGGTGATCACCACCCGTCACTCTACCACACCATGTGGTCGGCCAAGGGAGGACTTGCTTGCACAACCTCCAAACCATCACATGAAGTAGGCTGGACATGAGGCTATTTTGAGACTCTTAAACAACGATGCTTCATACATGCCGAATATACTCGATGCAAGCACTGCATAGAATACACACGATACTTCACAAGTATCGACTTCCTAAATAACTTAGTTACTTAATCTAGCATTACATGCTACTTTTTGTGGGTCCCACGATCCACACACTCGAGACATCAATCATGTCACAAACCGGGGGATACATACTGGGGTATTGGTCTGGCGGTTTACAGCGTGCAGCGCACAACGCGCCATCACAAGAACGTGTCAGGAAGTCATGGACTGTTAGTGATGATTGGAGAAGTGAGCAAGACTGGTCGTGTGACACCAACACACGACTCCACTACTCCATCACTCCACTTTCTGCACTTCCCACGAGATACGAGGGTTAGGCTTAAAGACTTGTATAAATAGGTTCTCCACCATATTTTCCAAACAGGAACAAGACAAGACAACAGAGGCAAGTGTTGATACAATCGAATTCAAACACTGGAACTGATAGCTTACATCCTGCAAGCCAGTTCAGCTTTATGATACAAGTCATACATAGCCAACACCTTCACAATCTCAACACCTTCTTCGTTTCCCTCCTTAAGATCAACCCTATCTCCTTCACTTTGTGACCGAAACAAGTCTGGAACGACCATTTCTTGGTTTAGGCCAGAGTTGTACAGATTGATTTCTCGAATCACAAGCACTCCCGTGCAGTGCATTTGTTTAGTGTTTAGATTCATTTCTCATCCACACACCCCAAATTACCAAAACCGGCAGAAATAGTTTTCACCCATAAACAGGTCTGAAAGCGAATCAGTGAGTCTTCTCCATTTTCTTCTTCTTCTTTTTTTTTTTTTGAAGAGTGTCTAAGCCGTGATATCGCAGAGCGAAGCCGATTCTGAAGATGAACTTGAGACGGAAGCTGGTGGAGACATGGCTTCATCTCCAGCCGTGTCAGCCAAACCTGGTGGCTTTGAAACAGAGGTCGATCAAGATGGAAGCGTCGTTGTGACTCAGACTACGGGGATTGCTCATGTGAATGTTGGCGTAATTATTGTTAGGAATCCTTTGTCAGTTACTGATGCAGTCGCAGGCGCCACCTTTGTTCCTCCATGCCTGGTTCCTTATCAGGGTCACGTGTTGATTGGGGGATTTAGCGTACCAGCTAAACACGCGACGTTATACACCAAGATATAGGAAAGCTATGGTCATATTGCCACGACCAAGAAAATTACTAGCCGATACGCGCTGGTCAAGCGTGTGGATGAAGCCTTGTCTTCGATTGACGACATGTTCAACGTGACTGGTCACACGGTTTCTCGGGATGTAATCTCAAGCTGGAGGTTCCATCACGATATGTGCATAAAGTTCGAGTTCAATGCTCCTTGGTTCGCTGACAGTCTCTTTGAGGTCGAAAAGTGGTAGGCCTGGAAATGTGTATATATTAATGCCTACGAGTGATTTGAGGTCAGATTTAAGGTTGTCTAAACGATCGAGGTTGAGTTGAAGTGACTCTAAAATAAGACAGGTGATATGAGGGGTTACTAGGGTCTGCAAATCCACCACTAACTCCTATTGTGAGTTCAACCGAGTTGAAGTTCTTGTTCCTATGGCAGACAAGTGTAGTTTGTCAATTCTACCACCTATCTAAGAGTTTCTCCTAGTGATTCTTCAATTAATGTTGAGTTACTAACCTAGAGTACTAGTTGTCTAATGAAGCACAACTAGTCAAGAGAATCAAGATTAATAATCGAAGCAAGAGCCGAAACACATTCAACTCAGTTATAAACCTAACTACAATGCATACTTGGCATGCATTATGAGAGAAAAGGGTTTAGGTGTTAAAATTGAAGCTATCTAATAAAATTAAGCACCCAAGAACAATCCAACAAAGTTTAAACACAACATTGAGTTAGGGTTTCGGTGAACCCTAGCACACTAATTTAGAACATTAAAACAACAAATTAAATCGGCTAATCCAGCATGAACAAAATCATCTTCTACCTCTTCTATTTATACATGTTGACCGAGGGATAATTGGGACGGTTTGGTGTTGCACGGGAGCATCAAAGTGTGATGTGCATGAAGGAGCGACCGTTAGATGTGGCTGAGGGAGATCTCAACGGCTCAGAAATGATGGGCTTGGATCCGGGTCGTGGGTCGGAGATGGATAGCTCGATCCCATGTCTTGTAGATGAGTTGCTACTTGTTGGGTTGCAACTGATTCGCGCGCGGGTTTGGGCTATCTGCTCCATAGACGCTTGTCTCCAATTCTTAACTCTTTTGGCTCCTCGATTCTCCGAGCTTTATTTATTACCTAAAATCACAAAATTAATTAATACAAATATTTATTCTTGAAAACAAAGAAAAACACGTAATATGGGATAATATCTAATTCTTGAGCACAAAAGATGAGTAAAATGCCAATAAAAGGTGTATAAATATGCACTATTTGGCACTCATCAAATACCCCAAACTGAATTTTACTTGTCCTCAAGTGAAAGAAATGAAGAAATCCTAACTATACCCCTGTCGCAGTCTCTCGAATGCATTTAAGGCACTAAGCCTTTAAACCGCTAAGTGACGAGTTGTAGTCTCGTGAGGGTTTACCAGAGGTGTACCCACAAAACCTTCTCCAACTTCAGAGTGTAAAAGAGTCTCAAGCCTCCAAGAAGCTATGAGGACATAGAGTTTCTCGTGCTAGTAACAAGAAGTTAGAACTACTAAAGAACGCATTCTCATCCTTAAGTCGAGCGAGAAGTAACCATACCATATGAAAGAATTCAGATTCGATTGTGATCATAAGCCTCGACTTCGCCTCACCATTAGGGTTTTATGATAATTGCACTCAAAAAGATTGCTTTTTAGTCTCTCATGTGTGCAGCAGGAATAAAGAGAGAAATCCTGCACACGTTGTAGGTAAGAAGGATAACCTTCCGAAATAATTTGGAGACTCCACAAAAGTGTGGACAAAAAGAATCGATGATCTCTAAGAAAGGAAATCAACCATTAGCAAGGGTGGGAGTACTTACTTACCTTCTCACCCGATCGGCAATTAATATCACTCTCTCATAAGAAACCATAGAAACGATGATGACGAACTTCGAACTTTACAAAAACTTGACAACATTTTTTTTTTTTTTTTTTTTTTTTTTTTTTTTTTTGAAAATAAAAGATTAAAAAGACTAAAAACTCTAAATGCAAATGCACCCCCAAACCTAAATCAAACATTGTCCTCAATGTGTCGGACAGATAGGAAAAATTTTAAACAGTCACATACCGAGAGAACTATGCTGATAAGAGAAAAGGGAAGAGATTACCGGATGTCGGTGGAGCAAGGTTAGAGCTTCATTAATCAAGGCTAGAATCCAACATTCTCAATGGAGGTCATATCGGATTAGCACAATATATGTACAAGAAGGCTCAACCGATTCAAGAAAGAAAGAAAAATTTAACAAGTCCTACTGGATTATATACAAAAATTCACCATATATCAACAGTCTAAAGAGTTGGGGATCAACCCAAAAGAAAATATGTACAAACATCAATGGTCTTACACAAATATAATATGAGAGTGCAAGTAACGTGTGTGAGAAATGAGTTTCCTCCAAACCTAAACTTGTAAACAGTGTGTTTTTCAAATTTAAAGGTATATCATGCAAAAGGTCCAACTCAAAGTGAGTTTTGCTAAGAAACATACACATACACATTTGTGGTTCCTTAAAAGTGTTATACTTTGATGCAAAATAGTCCAAGAGGACTTGGGAGGCACAAAGCTCTAGGCCTAAACTGGGAACTCTGAAAAAGTTGGTTTAAGATTTTTGTGACAAACTACACCTAGGTTTGGTGGAGGAGTTTCAATTTGTGACTGGAGAGAGGTTAGGTACATCTAAGTTTTTTTCATGTATAAAATCATTTGTACCATCACACACTTTCCTAAAGTCAGACACAGGTAAATCATGCTCACCAGCATAGAACAATTCATCAATCTCTAGGTCATACTCATCATCATTCTCATTCATAACATAACCGGAGAGATATCATGTCAGAACCTAGGCATGGAGTTAGGCACAAGCATTGAATCATCCGTGTTGACAATTCGGCTATTCCTAGGTCACAAACAGGTGGTATAGCATGCTCACTTTCACAGGACAATTACAGGTTCCACATCAACATCACATGTATGAATATCGGAAGAAGCATCATTCATAGGGTTCTGGAAGAAGAGACACTTAATGTCTCTGAACCTAAAGATTCTACTACATTTTCAAAATACACATGCTCTTCATATTCATCATCATCATCATCATAGCAAAAATTCATCTCTCCATTCAAAATTGTAGTATTTTTAGTGTACTCATCTACCTCTAGATTAGGTTCATATTCAATGTTAGTTGCATGAGTAAGACTAGAAACACTATTTTCTTTAATTATAGAATAACAAACATCCTATCATTTTGTAACTTAATCGGGTTCCTTTGAAGAATCATAGTGAGTTGTTCTATTGAAGGAGAGTCTTCACTAGTGGGTATGCATTCCTCATATGGATATTCACCGTATGGTTGTGCATGAGGTTCACTAGAGAAGGGAAATTGGACATGTTGCTATGTGGATGGTCATGCATTGCATTCATTTCAAGCCTAGCATTTTGCTCCATGAGCGTTTCCATTATTGGTTGCAAACTAGAGTTGGGGAGTATAAAATTGTTCATCTCCCAGTTTTGTGGTGAATGATGCATGTGTGCAGTTGATTATGGTCCCAATGATTGCCAGTATAGTCACTTCTAGACAATCCGTACATTTGATTATCATGGCTTTCCCTAGACTGCCTAAACTCATGTAAAATGTAGCAATTCTCAGCAGGGTGGTCTAAGCTACCACATAAGGTACAAGTATACATTGCGTAGTGCCTAGGGGGATTAGATTTGACAGATTGCTCATGTAATTGCCTTTCTAAAGCAGAAACTTGAGCTTCTAATTGATCTAGAAGTGATGATTGGGTATGAGGAAAGTGTTCATTTTCAACCTGTGGTGGATGATGCATGTGCTCATAATGTTTAGGTATGTGAGGTCAGGGCCCGAGAAGGCTCATAATATTCCCAAAATCACTATGGTATGTGGGGAGTTCATACTGTGAGGCATGCCCGTAAGCAAGCTCTCTAATTGATTTGTTTTCATCCCCAGATGCAGACCAAAATCCTGACATGATTTAACAACTCAAATTGAACTCAAAGCCCAGTTGTTGTGGACTTAGTTTGGTTTATTGGGTTTCATTTGGTTTGTTGGGTTTCATTTGGTTGGTGTGGGATTTGGTTTGTTTGGGCTTTGGTTTATTGGTTTTTTTGGTTTTTGTGGGAAGCCCGTGAGGTTGTGTGCAACGCCTGTGTTTCTTGTGCAGCCAGGTTCTTTGTAGAAACACAGCCCAAAGGTTATGGGAAGTGGGCTTAGTTATGTGTACAGCCCAACAATTCAGCCGATGTGGGTCAAGGTTGGTAGAATGCAAAGCCCAAAGTGGGTGGGCTTGGTTTGTGTACGACCAGTGTGGGTTAATTTGGTTTTTGTTAAGCAGCCCAAATTTTTGTGAAACTTGCACAGCCCCGCTTGCATGCTTTGGTTCAAAAGGCTCGGCCCAAAAGTAGTTGGGCTTGTTGCAGCAGTGGAACTGGGTAATTGCACAGCCCCGGAAAAGCAACAGAAATTACATAATTTCTGATACACGGCACTGCTTTAGCCAGTGTGCACACACAGCCCGA
This sequence comes from Papaver armeniacum, assembly GCA_023531295.1. Classification (NCBI taxonomy): domain Eukaryota; kingdom Viridiplantae; phylum Streptophyta; class Magnoliopsida; order Ranunculales; family Papaveraceae; genus Papaver; species Papaver armeniacum. Next base: position 738,363 of record JAJJWW010006773.1, read on the forward strand.
GAGCAACTCGGCTCATGCACAGGGTTTGCGTAATTTAGCAGTATGGTTCAAGGTGCATCACAAGGTCTGGGTTGCGATCACCAAGGCAAGGCAAAGAACATAAAATGAGTTATGGTATGCAATTACAGACTTGAATCCTTAGTTGTAGCTCAAACTCGCAGCTTCAGGGGGCTGGAGTTGAGCACAACAGGGTCTCACACAAGGCACAGGGCAGAGCTCAGGGTATGCAAGGGGTTATGCTCAGCTAACTTGGCTTTCCAAGTTGTGACCCAACACTTGCAACTTCAGGGGGCTAGCAAGGTGGCTCACAAGGTCTCTGTGAGGTTTAGGCACTCGCTGCCAGGGCCTGCGTTGCTAAGCACAGATGATGAGTAACAATGGGAATGGCGGCTAAGTTATCATGTGAACACGGCTTAGCATGCGACAGTTTTCCGCTCATGCACAGGTTATAGCTTTCTTAGCTAGCAAAAGTTCAGGGTTTTTGCAGGGTTCAAGCATGCATTCAGGTCACAGGGCAGATGGAGTTTAAGGGTTCTGAGAGCATACAAGGCGGAGATGAAATACAAGTGAATCACAAAGATCATGAGAATCAAGAGCTAGCCATTATGCATACAGATTCACAAATGCACGAGTTAACGGCTCATGCGATTTTAAATTCATACAAGAGCTAAGCACGATTCACAACTTCACGAGTTTAGTGCTAGATATGTGCATAAAGTTCGAGTTCAATGCTCCTAACACGGGATGGTTCGCTACAATGGATCGGGTCTAAGTTAGACAAGACTTGCTAAGGCCTGTGCTCGTGTGTCGGGAGGATGGAAAAGATTTAAGGCATGCATAAGGTCAATGGGTGTCAAAAGTATGACAAGATATGAATATGACAAGATATGAATATGACAAGTCGAAATGAACCGAAACAATGGGGGTCGAAGGTCCTTCCATAGACATAGTGAAGAAGAGACATAGGTGCAAGAAGCGGAATTCTAATAAAGGATTAAAAGTAGTAAAAAAATTGTGCAGGCCAAAAACTTGGTAGGTGAAGTTGAAAAGGTTGGATCTCCAGAGCACGAGGGAGGCCTTTGCTAAGAGGAGCAAGCCGATGTTGGAAAACTTTCCTTGAATGCATTTCTGTCTTTTGAACTTCTTACTTTTAGATTTTTTTTTCTTTAGAACATTTTTTTTTTCGAACAAAATCATCTTCTACCTCTTCTATTTAAAGGCAAATGGAACGCCCGGCTTATGGTTTTGATTTTCGGGTGAAGGAGGTGGTAAGGTGGTGGCTTTTGGATTTTTGGGTTGATAGACAAGTGTTACCTATGAGGGTTTTGGATTATTATTCATGTCTTGTAGGATGAACTGTTTTAGGATGATGCAGTTTTTGGTTATGATTGTAAGTAACACAAACATCCCAGGGAAGATATGGAAACATGAACGTTGGGTGTCGGTAGATGACATGGGATGAAGCATAACATGGCTATCGGTTTCATCATTCCCGTGAAAACTTGAAATAGTAAACCATGTATTTTTTTTTTCTAGACAAGACTTACTTGGTTTTTTAGATCTGCTAACGAGTCAGGTGCAAGTACGACTTTTGTGGGAAACACCGCGATTGTGGAAAGTCCCCAGTCGTCCATGAGTCACTTGATGATCGAGTAGTCGATCCCTGAGCGAATCGTTTTGCTTTTAACCTCTGGGAAGTCCCCAGTCATCCCTTGCCGTGTCAAGACTGATAATCGGGTTGTCTGGTAACTAAGTCGCCGATCCCTGAGCGGATCGTCTGCTTCTACCGTCTTGATGTCTGGGTCAAAGCATGAAATCGATGGTCGAAAATTGACATTGTAACCGAAAGATCAATCTCCCGTTGTGGTCGCCAATTATTTGTGGGTGAAAATGGTTTCTGCTGATTTCACTAATTTTGGTATGTGGGTGAGAAACGGATTTAAACCTTAAACAATGTACTGCAAGGGAGTACTTTAGATTCGAGATATCAATCTGTACAAGTCCGGCCTAAACCAAGAAATGGCCGTTCCGGACTTGCTTCGGTCAAAAAGTGGAGGAGAATTGGTTGGTTTTGGGGAGGGAAGCAAGGAAAGTGATGAGACCATAATAGTTGATTCTGGAAGAGTAGTTGTGTTACTGTGACTTGTATCAGAAAAGTGGGAAGGCTAACAAATGGTAAGCTAGCAAGTATTTTCTGAGTGTTGTATATTCCCGAATGAACTTGTTGTTCGATGAAAATAGGTAAGACCTATTTATACAAGTCGAAGTGAAACGTACTCTGGTCTCATTAAGGAATGGAAAAATGGGTGAGTAAATTGGAGGAGGTGGTAACGTTAACGCATGGAATTGATGTTCCATAAAACTGTTAGCGCATGGAATTGATGTCCCATAAAACCGTTAACGCATGGAATTGATGTTCCATAAAAAGAACGTTTCACCATTAACTCCCTGTATTTACTAACCGCCTCATCCTTATAACACTTCCTTATGACGGGCGTAGTGTACGTCGCACGCTGTAAACCGCCAAACCAATACCCAAAGAGGATCCCCCAGTTTGTGATATGTGTTGATGTCTCGAATGTTTTTGTGGAAAACATGTAGCATATTGTTGTTGCCTGGCAAGTCGTGCTTGGGAGACTTGCTGGCTTGGTGACCTCCGACGGTCGAGATTTTGCAGAGGTAGCCGTTGATCGTTGCACGCTTTCATTTTGGTGGCCGTATAGGGAAGGCCAGCATGTGGCGCGGCAAGGTTGGCATGCCGTTGGCATGGCATGCCTTGGCACGGTTTGGCGTGGCCAAACTAGGGTTTTGGGTCAAAGGTTACCATGTGTTGTCTGGTAACCTTGGACGGCTAGGATTTGCTCTTGGGATTGAAGGGCGACCATTGATTGTCGCACGCCTTCGTTTTGGTAGCCATGTAGGGAAGGCCAGCATGGTGGCGCGACTAGGTTGGCATGCCGTTGGCATGGTATGGTTTGGCGTGGCCAAACTTAGGTCTTCAGGCCAAAGGTTACCTTGCGTTGTCTGGTAACCTTGGATGGCTAGGATTTGCTCCTGGGATTGAAGGGCGACCGTTGATTGTCGCACGCCTTCATTTTGGTAGTCGTGTAGGGAAGGCCAGCATGGTGGCGTGGATAGGTGCGTTTGGCATGGTGGGGCCAAGGGCTTAGCATGCCGTTGGCACATGGTGCGGCTAGCATGGCTAGGGCCAAGGCAAGGTGCGGTTTGGCTTGGCATGGTGGGGCCAAGGGTTTGGCATACCGTTGGCACATGGTCCGGCTAGCATGGCTAGGGCCAAGGCAAGGTGCGGTTTGGCTTGGCATGGTGGGGCCAAGGGTTTGACATGCCGTTGGCACATGGTGCGGCTAGCATGGCTAGGGCCAAGGAAAGGTGCGGTTTGGCTTGGCATGTTGGGCCCAAGGGTTTGGCATGCCGTTGGCACATGGTGCGTCTAGCATGGCTAGGGCCAAGGCAAGGTGCGGTTTGGCTTGGCATGGTGGGGCCAAGGGTTTGGCATGACGTTGGCACATGGTGCGTCTAGCATAGCTAGGGCCAAGGCAAGGTGCGGTTTGGCTTGGCATGGTGGGGCCAATGGTTTGGCATGACGTTGGCACATGGTGCGGCTAGCATGGCTAGGGCCAAGGCAAGGTGCGGTTTGGCTTGGCATGGTGGGGCCAAGGGTTTGGCATGCCGTTGGCACATGGTGCGGCTAGCATGGATAGGTCCGAGGCAAGGTGCGGTTTGGCTTGGCATGGTGGGGCCAATGGTTTGGCAGGTGCGGCTGGCATGGTTGGCATGCCTTGGCGCGGTAGGTGTGGATGGCATGGTTTTCCATTGGCACAGGGGTGCGGCTAGCATGGTTGGCATGCCTTGGCGCGGTGGGTGTGGCTGGCACGGTTTGCCATTGGCACAAGGGTGCGGCTAGCATGGTTGGCATGCCTTGGCGCGGTGGGTGTGGCTGGCACGGTTTGCCATGGCACAAGGGTGAGGCTAGCATGGTTGGCATGCCTTGGCGCGGTGGGTGTGGCTGGCACGGTTTGCCATTGGCACAAGGGTGCGGCTAGCATGGTTGGCATGCCTTGGCGCGGTGGGTGTGGTTGGCACGATTTGTCATTGGAACAAGGGTGCGGCTAGCATGGTTGGCATGCCTTGGCGCGGTGGGTGTGGCTGGCACGGTTTGCCATTGGCACAAGGGTGCGGCTAGCATGGTTGGCATGTCTTGGTGCGGTGGGTGTGGCTGGCACGGTTTGCCATTGGCACAAGGGTGCGGCTAGCATGGTTGGCATGCCTTGGCGTGGTGGGTGTGGCTGGCACGGTCTGCCATTGGCGCAGGTGGCGTGGTAATTAGGGTTTTGGCCTATCGAAACCCTAATTAGTAATTAATTAGAAAAAAGGTACCCTGGTAATTTTCTTGCAGACATATTAAAGGGTTCAATAAATGCGTTCAAGTCCTGTGACATCACTGTCTTGCTTGGGTTTTACGATTTTAACCCTAATCTAAAAACCACCATCAACAACAGGATTTTACAATTTTAGCCCTGAACTAAAAACCACCATCAACAGTATCTTTCAAGTCGTGCATATTGAAAACATAATTGAGAAGCATTAATGATTATACTCTAGTTAGACGTAGTATTAAGGAATACAATACGAGGTTTATTGCTTAACCATTAAACTTTGTATATAAGACATCGACAATGTTTTAAATTCGCTTAAAGGAAGTAAATTCATGAACTTGTTTCGTGAATCGAAAGGGAAATTGCCAGGCTTATTGGTATTGTTATTCATTGCATATCTTTTGAACTACCAATATGTGTGATTAGCATAACCGCTCATGACTTGTTTATGTTCTTGGTAAAACTATTCACAAGACCTGACTTTTGTATTGGTATGACTTTTATTAGTGAAATCGATCTTAAGTAATCACCTGAGATGGTATGATCGATTTAGTGTTATTGGTATGACCAACTCTAGGCAAAGGGGAAACCGATCCTAGTAAGAGGTGCAACCTATCACAAGAGGGGGATCGATCCTTGTAAGAGGTGCAACACGTTTCTAGATATTGGGAACCGATCCTATGAACATGTGCAACACGTTTTTAGACATTGGGAACCGATCCTATGGACATGTGCAACAAATACAAGTTAGATACCACATATATGTGGGAACCGATCCTAGTACCTAGTCAACCGAATTTTTGGAAAGCTAGTGTGACTAAATCCAGTACTCACAAGGAGGTAGAACAGAAACTTATTTTGGTAGAACCGTGAAACCCATGATTGGTGATTGAGTGTTCTTGATCAATCACATAGTTCTTGAAAGTCAGATGAACCAATTCTAAACTTGTTTGGAAGTGTGGCAAATCGGTTTCAAGATTGTAAATATGAAAGAGGACTTACAAAGTCAAGATGTCGACATTCTTTGAACATGTGCAGTAACACTTATCTTTTATTGTTCAAAGATATTCCTTAATAGCTAAAGGAAAAAATCACGGATCGAAAAATAAGTTGAGAATCTTTTAATTAAGGTTTTTAATTTTATTTTTGGAAAATGAAAAATTAGTAATGTGCATTTACTAATTGGAGATTTTCTAAGAGATTTTCGGTCAATGTTAGGACAAAGCATTTTCAGGAATTATGGAAACCGAATTTGGAATATATTGCATATCTTTAGAATATTTTCGGTTTTGGAAATTCCTTGGTGTCCAAACTTCCTTGTCTATAAATGTCAAAGTTTGCATTTCGAGCAAACTAATCCTCAGAGCCAGCAAAACTACCTATTTGTGTTGTTACTGGTGGAGCCGCCTATTCGGAGAGGAAAGTAACCTAATTAGGCGAAATCTCTTACGGCCACTCGGTTTAAAGACTTCTTTGGGATTGAGAAGCTCTATTAGTACCTTTGGTGGGAAACTAGATAATTGCGGTTTATTATTAGTTTTCGATTAATTTGATTGACTAACGGTTGTTGAACTTTGATTGCACCTAGTTTGTTTATGCTTGAGAATCTTCTCTTATGATATAAGATTCACTCAACCTAGATCGAAGTTTTGACGGGGATCTTTAGACTGTTTGTATATCTAAAGACGTCTTGTGATAATCCATTGTTAACAGACTCTGTTCTGTGCATGATTGATCATAAGAGATTCAAGTTGATTGTGTGCATGTGTTTATTGAAGATCTAAGAAGATTTGAAGACGAAGAAGATTTCTGATTGGGGTTCATAATCTTTGGTGTGCACAATACTTGTTTCAGTTAAGGACGATCGAACTATAATCTGTTTATCCTTGTGATAGATTTGATTGATTAGTTGAGTAGATCGGCATCAATACTATTAAAGCACTGCTCGGTTGAACCCACCAAGCGTTGGTATGTCAAGATTGGTTGTCATATGTAGTTCCAAAACTCGAGTCGCTTAATAAGTAAACTACAGTCAACTTCGATAGGTTAGACTAGAAATGATAGAAGTATTGTGCTCCAGTTACTCACAAAGATCTGAAGATGGATTGAAGACAACAAAGACATCATCCTTCGGCTTGAGGTTAGTAACTATGACTTGACTTGTTCCATATCTATCTTGTGTCTTTCAAATCTTTTAGATTGAAAACATAACATACGATGCTATATTATTATGATCAAAGTGTTAAGGAATTACAATACGAGGTTTATTGCTTAACCATTAAACTTTGTATATAAGACACCGACATAATCGTATGAATGCTATTGTGGTTATGTATGGGTATGAGGTGAAGATTTCATCCTAGGAAACAATGTTTTACATTCGTTTAAAGGACGTAAATTCATAAACTTGTTTTGTGAATCGAAAGGGAAATCGCCAGGCTTATTGGTATTGTTATTGTTATTCATTACATATCTTTTGAACTACCAATATGTGTGATTAGTATAAACGCTCATGACTTGTTTATGTTCTTGGTAAAACTATTCACAAAGACCTGACTTTTGTATTAGTATGACTTTTATTATTGAAACCGATCTTAAGTAATCACCTGAGATGGTATGATCGATTTAGTGTTATTGGTATGACCAACTCTAGGCAAAGGGGAACCGATCCTATGAAGAGGTGCAACCGATCACAAGAGGGGAATCGATCCTTGTAAGAGGTGCAACACGTTTTTAGTAGATGGGGGAACCGATCCTATGAACATGTGCAACAATTTTTAGTGAAAGGGGAACCGATCCTATGGACATGTGCAGCAAATACAAGTAGTTACCATAAGTATGTTGGGAACCGATCCTAGTACCTAGTCAATCGAATTTTCGGAAAGCTAGTGTGACTACGCACAGTACTCACATGGAGGTAGAACCGAAACTTGTTTTGGCAGAACCGTGAAACCCATAATTTGTAATTGAGTGTTCTTAATCAATCACATAGTTCTTGAAAGTCAGATGAACCAATTCTAAACTCGTTTGGAAGTGTGGCAAATCAGTTTCAAGACTGTAAGTATGAAAGAGGACTTACAAAGTAAAGATGTCTACATACTTTGAACATGTGCAGTAACGCTTATCTTTTATTGTTCAAAAATATTCCTTAATAGATAAAGGTAAAAATTCCGGATCGAAAAATAAGTTGAGAATCTTTTAATTAAGGTTTTTAAATTTATTTTTGGAAAATGAAAATTGGTAATGTGCATTTACTAATTGGAGATTTTCTAAGAGATTTTCGGTCAATGTTTGGACAAAGCATTTCCAGGAATTATGAAAACCGAATCTGGAATATATTGCATATCTTGAGAATATTTTCTGTTTTGGAAATTCCTTGGTGTCCAAACTTCCTTGGTCTATAAATACTAAAGTTTGCATTTCTAGCAAACTAATCCTCAGAGCCAGCAAAACTACCTAGTTGTGTTGTTACTGGTGGAGCCACCTATTCGGAGAGGAAAGTAACCTAATTAGGCGAAATCTGTTACGTCCGCTCAGTTTAAAGACTTCTTTGGGATTGAGAAGCTCTATTAGTACCGTTGGTGGGAAACTAGATAATTGCGGTTTATTATTAGTTTTCGATTGATTTGATTGACTAACAGTTGTTGAACTTTGATTGCACTTAGTTTGTTTATGCTTGAGAATCTTCTCTTTTGATATAAGATTCACTCAAACTAGATTGAAGTTTCGACGGGGATCTTTAGACTGTTTGTAGATCTAAAGACATCTTGTGATAATCCATTGTTAACAGACTTCGTTCTGCGCGTGATTGATCACAAGAGATTCAAGTTGATTGTGTGTAGGTGTTTATTGAAGATCTAAGAAGATTTGAAGACAAAGAAGACTTTGAAGATTTCTGATTTGGGTTCATAATCTTTGGTGTGCACAATACTTGTTTCGGTTAAAGAGGATCCAACTATAATCGGTTTATCCTTGTGGTAGATTGGATTGATTAGTTGAGTAGATCGGCATCAATACAATTCTTTGTGATTAAAAGTATTGATTGCAAAATCTAGATGATTACTTCGGTAATTGTTAGTAGGTAGATCTAAGGAACTGACAAAGGAGTTTATTGGGATAAACTGAAGAGCCTTTTGTCGAACTAACATCACTTGGTTGAAAAGAGTTGGTACCAAACAGATTTGTTGTTCCTTTACTGTTTGGAATATGAACTAAAGGAATTGTTCCAATTACGTGACTTATTACAAGTTGGAGGTATGGGAATATAGAAGGAACTAGGTGAACTATAGGTTTAGTTGCTTGGTCTCAACTATACGAAGTTGGTTTGATTTTGTATAGCGGCTTAATCCTGAGAGTATTCAATTCTGTACAAGGTCCCGAGATTTTTCTGCATTTGCGGTTTCCTCGTTAACAAAATCTTGATGTGTCATTTACTTTAATTTTCCGCAATTATAATTGTTGTTATTATAATTTAAAGTAAATTACACAAACGCTAATTCATATTTACTTGATAGTAATTCTATTGTGTTTGGTTAAGTCCGAACCTTTTATCAAGTAAACATACTTTGTTGTTATATTGTCTTGATTTTGTATCCATAGACAATCACACGAAGTGTGAACCGATTAATTGTATTGTCTCGACTCAGTCCATAGACAATCACTTTCGGAGAAAGGACTTATAGGTGGAAAAGTTTTAGATTGAGGTATATTTGGGTACCCTCGTCTTTTCACCTTGAATCGGTGTAAAATTTATTAGGGTTCAACTACAGTCCAGTCTGAAGTTCATTGGTAGTAGGCTAGTGTCTGTAGCGGCTTATTACAGTGTGGTGTTCAAAGCTGGACTAGGTCCCTGGGTTTTTCTGCATTTGCGGTTTTCCTCGTTAACAAAATTCTGGTGTTTGTGTTATTTCTTTTCCGCATTATATTTTGTTATATAATTGAAACATCAAAGGTTGTACGTTGTATCGATCAATTAGGAAATCCAACCTTTGGTTGTTGATTGAAATTGATTGATCCTTGAACATTGGTCTTTGGTACCGTTCAAGTTACTACTCTTATATTCAATCGGGCTCGCAAATTTCTATTTGCTGATTGCAGATTGAATTGAGAGATAGAGATATAAACTCTTGTATATGCTTTTCTCTAGATTGAGTCTGACTGTCTAGTTGATTCTCTTGAAAGTATATTGGAGTAAGTCCTCTCAGATTGCCAAACGAATTGTTGGGTGTGGTTGTTGTACCCCAATATTTCAATTGGTATCAGAGCAGGCAAACACATTAAAGACCTTATAAGTCTGTGTTTGTAGTGATCCGATATGGACATAAGTGATATCTCTATAAACGTACCACCAGTCTTCAATGACTCAAATTACTTATGGTGGAAAATTTCTATGCGTGCCTTTCTTCAAGCGCGTGATTTGCAATCATGGGTTTATATAGTTAACGGCTATGATGCTCCCGTTGTTGCAGTAGGAGATGCGACCGTTCCAAAGGATATTGGTGCATATGACCCTGTTGAGATTCTTGCTGCGAATCAAAATTCTGACGGTTTGAATGCCATCATTCATGCCATTACCCCAGATCTTTAGCACCATGTGACTACGTGCACTCAGTCTAAAGATGCTTGGGATATCTTAGAAACCGTATTTGAAGGAAATACCTGTGAAAAGGAAGCTAGGCTGAAAAACCTAAATTCTGATTGGGAAAACCTTCGTATGGCAGATGAAGATTCATTTGATGAGTTTAATCACAAAGTATCTGAAATTGTTAATGCATCTTTTGCATTGGGTAAGACTATTCCTAAAATGGACATTGTGATGAAAATTCTCAGGTCGCTGCCATCTAGATACAATTCTAAGAAGCATGCCATCGTTGAGGGAAATAACCTTGATACTCTCTCCAGAAATACGTTGGTTGGGAAGTTAAAGATCTTTGATCATAAGCTTACATCCAAATCCGGAAAGGATGTAGCTTTCAAAGCACAAAAGAACACTAAATTACTTGACAAGAGTAAAAGTGTTTGCTTCTCTGAAGATGATCTTTCTGAGGCTGATTCATCAGATGAAGATCTTGACAAGTCAATTTCTTTGATCACAAGACATTTTAGAGATCTTCTATTGAAGAGAAGTAAACAGTTCTCCAGAGATAAACCTAGGTCAAGTTAAACCTCACAATCGTGTTCCTCTTAAAAACAGGGATGTTGACGAGACTGATGACGAGGATATGCCACGGTGCTTTAAGTGTAAAGGTTTTGGTCATTTTGCAAATGAGTGTCCGAACCGCAGAAATTACACTGGGAACAAAGGTCTTGCTGCAACTCTTGATGAAATGTCTGATCACTTTGATTCTAATGAAGACGAAAAATCAAGTGTTGTGCTTCTTGTCAATATAAATTGGAAAAGGTATGAAAACTAGTGGGATCCTCATGAAATTTTCATAGATATACTTCATGACCAAAAGAGAATAACATACCAACTTATTTAGATGCAATCATAAAGCCGAAGCTAAATGCATTCATCAAGGAGTTTATAAAGATACAAGATAACCCCTATAATATTCTACATCCGCACTCCCCACAAAGATTTGGCAATTAAGCACAAGTTCAATTAAGAACTCCCCCCCATAAAATGTCATTCCCGAAAGAACAACAAAGGCGACCTTGCTTTTACAAGAAAAGAAGGATTTCTTTGGACATAACCAAATCACATGAGAACATGAATTTGTATCCAAAAATCTCAATTGAATCAACCACAAAATGATCAACTCAATTGGTCATGCTCGACATAAGAGAACTTACGGAGAAACATAGTATGTGCACAAAAATGTGGATCGGAGATCGACCAATACTGCGGAATACACAAGGATTCACTCTATTTTCCATCACTATTGCACAATGACATACAATAGACATAATCCTTGTAAACAAAAGTTTTATCCTTTCTTCTATCAAATAATGACATAAAAGGCTTTAACTTTTGTAAGTCAAAAGTTCATTCTATCTTTATCAATACTTTCATACCGACATAATAGAGATAACTTTTGAACAAGTATGAGACAGTCACAGGTTCACGGACGTAAACAACATATCCCATAACAATTTGCAATATATAAAATCATAAAGATTAAAATTGCAAAAATCATCTTCCAAAAAACTTAGAATTTAAGTAAATAAATCTAAAAACATGAGGATGAAAACGTTGGACATAGTTATTCTTCTAAAATCACAAGAAATAAATTCTCATACGAAGATTTACTAGACATCATAAATCAAATATCACTCACAGGTGATAAGACATGGAGAAACTAGTCAACATCTTCATCGTCGGAAACCATAAGAGTGGCTTGAATCCTGTCCATGTCATCCTTGATATCAGGAAACTTGGTAGAAATTACAAGTAATTGTTCTTGAATACACCTTACTTTGGCACTAATCTTACAAACATATCTGTGAATTTGATAAAGAAGATTCATGGAGGTGGAATCACATGAGCCATCAAGTGTGTTGCGTCTTTGTCTCTTGCAAGCATTCTCCTTCATACGACTGAAGGTGCAAGGGCGGACTAGCTTGGGAGCACCAATAGAGTTCCCAATCGGCTCTATAGCAAAGGCGTGACAAATTCGCCCAATCAAGCAAGGAAATCCAAGTTTCTTGTTGGTAGACGTCATTGACAACATTTGATATATGATAAACACACAAATGTCAAGACTTTGAGAATCCAACACAAGAAAATAAACCAATTACGCAAATTCACGACTCCAACGAGAATTCTCAATCATGGAGGGACAAAGATTAGATATTCCAAGTTTACCAAAGGACATCAAGGCAAGACTAAGAATATTAGTAGGAAGTTTCCCTTCATTCCAAGCAACACTCTTACCAAAAAGTCCAATAAAGATGGTTTCATAAGAAGGACGTTCATGACTAAGTCTTGGAAGGCGAAAGTTCCCAATGGGAATATTAGTAATTATTGAAATTAACTCTCTAGTTACATGAATCCTTTGCCTATTAACCAAGGTCTTGAATTCCATGTCATCATGATTAACATCATAGATGTTAGCATAGAAGACTCTTGTAAGAGTGTCAAAACCTTCACCAAGACCATCAAAAATATTTCCAAGCTTGAATTTTTCAAATCAACTTAAATCCTCTTTATGTCCACTAGAAAAATCCAATTTCTTTTCTAGGATAAATCCATTAGATGAAATCCTTCCAAAAACTCTAGCACAAGAATCATTGACAAATCTAATCCTAAGAGAATCATGATTTATAGGAGGATTCATGCTAGAAGATGAAGAACCCAAATTTTTTGAAATTCTTTTTGAAACTTTGAAATTCATCATGAGATCTAGAAATTGGAAAGGAAAACAAGAAGAAATCACTTACTTGGAATGAACCTTGAACACCCCTTTTTCTTATTTTTATCCAAAGATGTTTTAATGGAGGAAATACATGAACCCTAGACGTTCACGTACGCGGACAAGATGGGAGGAGGAAGAAGGTATGCGTACTCCTTCTTTATATACCCACTAATGGGCTTGGACCCGTTTCTGAACCGCGACCAACAAAGGGAATGTAGTAATTTCCTTGATGTACCCACACCAAGGTTGTGCAACCCGTGAAAACACAACTGTGTGAAAAGACGATGCAGTAGAAAGCTTATTCGAATATCCTAGAAGGACAGAATAACATATTAACCCAATTATACACAAATCAAACGGTTTCTTGCCCCATCTCAAGATATATACAGATGGGGTAGTGTCGGGCTTGTTACCAAGTGGCAAGATGTGCAGAGAGATCCTCATGTACCATTTCTGGTTGATATTTGTGAGCAGTGCCAGTGATATAATCATAGTAATGATGATAATCAGGGTTACTAGATCTTTCTAACTTCCTTTTCATACCAGGAAGAAGATTTTTCCGATAACTTGAAATTGTGTCAACAACATGAGAACCCATTTTATTGGATCTACTTGTGTTGACAGCGTGTTTAGTTCGTACATCATGATTGCATGATTTTACATGTACCGAACTTTTATCGGATCGATTATTAATCTTAACAGAATTAAGTTTTTCTAAGAATCTAAAAACACTTTCAAAAGCTCTAAATAGAACTTTGTCAATTGATCCATCACGATAGTATTCCTCAAAAAGATTAAGAGTTAATCTAGTGAGATTCCATATCTTTGAGCATAAAGAACGTTTTCTCAACCTTCCTTTCTTTTTAACTTTTCCTTTAGATTGTTTATCATCATCTAAGTTTTCCAAAGTCTTAGATGGAATGAGATTATCATGAGAAACCGGAGGTTCTGTCCATAATAATCTCTGGACAATCTTTGAGGAGTTCTGGAGTGCGTTACAGATGCCAAGAGCAAGTTTCCCAAAAGGGAAAACATTTTAAGGAACGATCAAACACAAACTTATTAGGTTTATAGTGTTTGCCTGCTCTGATACCAATTGAAAATGCGGGGGTCTAACAACCACACCCAACAATTCGTTTGGAAATCTGAGAGGACTTACTCCAATACACTTTATGGAGAATCAACTAGACATACTCAATCTAGAGTAAAGTATATCAAAGAGTTTAATATCTCTGTTTCACAATGTAATCAGCAAATCAAACAGATAAAAATCCGCGAGCCTGATTATTATCTGAAACAACTTGAACGGTACCCAATGTTCAAGTGCCAATCAATGTAAATCAACAACCAAAGGTTGGATATTCTAATTGATTGATCTAAACGCACAACCAGTGATATTGCAATTATATAACAAAATATAATGCAGAAAAGAAATAACACAGACACCATAATTTTGTTAACGAAGAAACCGCAAATGCAGAAAAACCCTGGGACCTAGTCCAAATTGAACACCACACTGTATTAAGCCGCTGCAGACTCTAGCCTACTACCAATTAACTTCATACTGGACTGTAGTTGAACCCTAATCAATCTCACACTGATTCAAGGTACAGTTGCGCTCCTTACGTCTTTGATCCCAGCAGGATACTACGCACTTGATTCCCTTAGTTGATCTCACCCACAACCAAGAGTTGCTACGACCCAAAGTCAAAGACTTGATAAACAAATCTGTCTCACAAAGAAAAGTCTATAGATTGAATAAGTCTGTCTCCCACAAAAATACCCAAGAGTTTTTGTTTCGTCTTTTGATAAATCAAGGTGAACAGGAACCAATTGATAAACCGGACTTATATTCCCGAAAAACAGCCTAGTATTATCAATCACCTCACAATAATCTTAATCGACTAGCGAAACAAGATATTGTGGAATCACAAACGATGAGACGAAGATATTTGTGATTACATTTATCTTGCCTATCGGAGAAATTAATCTCGAGTCAATTATTTCAATTGTACTCAATACGATAAAATCGGGCAAGATCAGAACACGCAACTACAAAGAAAATAGTTGGGTCTGGCTTCACAATCCCAATGAAGTATTTGAAGTCGTTAACCTACAGGGTCTCGAAGAAACCTAAGGTTAAAGGAGAATCGACTCTAGTTATGCAACTAGTAACACACAGGAGGTGTGGGGATTAGGTTTCCCAATTGCTAAAGTTCTCCTTTATATAGTTTTTCAAATCAGGGTTTGCAATCCAAGTTACCTTGGTAACAAAGCATTCAATATTCACCGTTAGATGAAAAACCTGATTCAACGAAGCTAATATGTTTCAACCGTTAGATCGAACTTAGCTTGTTACACACAAATGAAATGTACCCTCATTTAGGTTTATGTAACCGTACCTAAATGTGTACACCATGTTGGTTCACAAATAGTTAACCGAGGTTAGCCATATGATTACTCTCATATCAACCTTATTCATCTTAACCATAACTAGTTCAAATGACTCAAATGAAACTAGTTAAAGAGTTGTTCAATTGCTATATTCTCATAAAATTATACAAGAGCACAATTGAAGCAAAATCAGTTTGATTCACTCGAATCAATCATGAACATTATAGCCACGGTTTGCAAAGATTGCATTCCTTATTATATAAATGTTTATGTTCATGTTTAAAACCGATTTTAGAACTTTAACCTTCAAGTATGCAAACGTGTACGCATACTTGAAATACCCAAACCAAGATTGAGTTACGCCAGTACGCAAACGGGTACGCGAACTTCGAATCCCAACAAAAATTCTCGGACATGAACCCGTACGCCAGTACGCAAACCGGTACATATACTTAGGTTCTCGGATTTCTCAAACCAACGGGTACGCAAACAGGTGCGCATACTATGGTTCCCGGACATGGATTACATATGTGCAAGAGTGCACAACATGACATATCCAATAATGGTTAAGTGTTCTAAACTTTTATTTCAATCATTGAAACTTTCTTAGAGGATGACAATAGCCGTTTTCACACACTATTAGCATCAAAGAAATTTTCAAGTTATTAAAATAATCATAACGAAACATTCCAAGACAAACACCAAATGATTGTATCACACAAACCATGTAAGATGTTACTCGGAAATTTTCACATGATATAAGATGAACTTGGTCGAAGCGAAAGCTTGCCAACACATATTTCGAGAAATATGTAAGCGAGATAAACTCAACTTGAAATCTCAAATGTGTATATAGAAAATTATATCGTAATACGACTTGTGTCTCAATATAGGAGATAGAGTAGTAATAGACTTTCCAAGTGATAGATGAGTTTAAGTCTCCACATACCTTTTGTCGATGAAGTTCCACAAGCTCCCCTTAGTAGTTCTTCGTCTTCAAATGATGAACGCCGTGAAAAATAAATTCAACTACACAATCTATGTCCTAGTCCGAGACATCTATAAATAGACTAGAAATCAAGACTTATAGTTTTGATCACTAACATTGACAAACATGCTTGAGAAAGCAACGCATGCGAGTTCGACCGAGCAGTGCTCTAACAAATGATAACAATGAGTATTGGGGATGTCTTGATTTCTGGAGTTCATGCTCATGTTAAGAGCATACAAAGAAGATTTTTATGGTCTGAAATGAAGTTAATTGGTGATCTAAAGAAACCATAGATAGTTCTTGGAGACTTCGATGCAGTTTTAACTCAAGATAAGAAAGTTGGTGGAAGACTGCCAAATAGAACTTCTATGATAGAATTTAGTGAATGTTTCAATAGTTATGAATTGATTGAAGCACCTAAAACTGGACTTACTCACTCATGGTACAATTGTCAACATGGGAGTAACAGAATCTTATGTACTCTAGATAGAGTAGTTTTTAATCAAGAATGGTTGCAGGTATATGGTGACTGGGGTTATAAGGTGGGATTGAGAATAGTATCAGATCATTCCCCTTTGTTAGTTGGTTGTGCTATCATACCTAAACCAAAAAATACTCCTAGAAAATTTCAGAAGATGTGGCTAAGTCATCCAAATTTTCTACAGGTTGTTGCTGATTGTTGGTCAAAAAATATTATGGGGATCCAGCCTTTATTTTTATGCAAAAGTTGAAAGACTTAAAAAGGGTTCTTCATGAATGGAATTGGACTGTATTTGGTAATGTACAAGTCAAAATTTTAGAGGCAGAAGAAAAAGTCAGGGTTGCACTACAAATGTCAGATAATAATCCTTTTGACACTGAAACTCTTGATGTTTTAATTCAAGCTCAAAATGAACATGCTAGCAGAGAAGCGCGAGCTAATACATTAATGAGACAAAAGTCCAGAGTTAAATGGATCAAAGAATGAGCAGCTAATACAGGTTATTTTCATACGAAATTCAAGATAAGGAATTCCAGAAATATTATTAGTGAACTTGAAGATAATGATGGAAATTTAATTGCTGATCAAGATCAAATTTCTAATTCTCTAGTCCTTCACTTTCAAAATAAATTTGAGGAACAATATGTCAATATTGTGGAACAGCTATTAGAAGTTGTGCCATACAGAAGATCAGATGATGCTTGATGCAATTCCTAATCCAGATGAAATTAAAAATGCAGTTTTTGATATTGATCCAGAAAGTTCTCCAGGACCTGATGGTTTCTCAGGTATTTTCTATAGAAGTTGCTGGGACATTATACAAAGTGGCTTGATAGCAGCCATCCAGTTTTGTTGGGAGAGAAGGTTTATTCCTAAAGGTATGAATTCTAGTTTCTTGGTTTTATTACCAAAATTTTAAGGAGAAAGGAGTGGAAACCAATTCAGGCATATATGATTGAGTAATGTATTGTTCAAAATTTTCACTAAAATCATTACAACTAGAATGGGAAATATAATGCTGAAGTTAATATCTCCACAACAAGTTGCATACATTAAAGGGAGAAGTATCCATGAGCAAGTTTTGTTGGCATCAGAGTTAGTAAATGAAATGAAAGTGAAGAGAAGGGGAGGAAATGTGGGCCTTAAACTTAATATTTCTCAAGCCTATGACTCAGCCAGCTGGGAATTCTTATTTAAGGTGTTGCAGAAATATGGATTTTCTACTTCTTGGTGTGACTGGTTACTAGTATTATTTCAATCTGTTAGAATTTTTGTTATGGTCAATGGAGGTCCATGTGGTTTTTTCTCAATTGGAAGAGGCCTAAGACAGGGAGACCCACTATCTCCCATCATATTTGTTTTAATGGAAGATGTTTTAAGCAGAAATCTATCTAGACTAGTTGAAACTGGAAAGGTGTTACCAATGGTGGTTAGAAAAGGAGTACATCCAACTCATCTGTTCTTTGCAGATGACGTTTTCATCTTTTGTAATGGAGCAAAAAGAAGCCTTACAAATTTATTCTCTTTACTTGATGAGTATCAATCTAGTTCAGGGAAAATCATAAACAAAATCAAGAGTAAGTGTTTTGTAGATGGAGTATCTTCTTTGAGAAAGCAGCAAATCAATGAATTGGTAAACATGGACTTAACAAACTTTCCAGATAAATATTTGGGAGTGATGCTTGCTCCTGGTAGGGTTACCTCAGCTATGGTGTGGCCAATGGTTGAACATCTTCAACATAAACTAGCAGTTTGGCAAGGTAAGCTTATGTCTTTTCAAGATAGACTGGTTCTTGTTAAATCAGTACTGTGTAGTATACCCATATATAATATGGCTGTCTATAAATGGCCAGCATCTGTTGTTAAGATTTGTGAGAAAATTATTAGAAATTTCATGTGGTCTGGAGATAGTGAAACAAGGAAATATAAGACCATATCCTGGAAGAGTGTGTGTACACCTTATAATGAAGGGGGGTTAGGAATCAGAAGGCTAGAGGTTATTAACAGAGCTTTGTTAATGAAAATGATGTGGAAACTATTGAACTCAAATGAGGAATGGGCTCTGTAAATTTCAACTAAATTTAAAGATAAGCAGGGGCAATGGATCACTAAATGGAAACAATCTACCATATGAAAGGGTCTAAAATGGGCTTGGAATTATTTGAAGGAAGATGTTAGGTAGTGTGTATGTGATGGAGCACAAATATCTGTTTGGTATGATACATGGATTGGGGAATCTCCACTAATAGAAATAATGGGTTTAACTGACTTTGTGAGAAATAATCTAAAGATGAAAGTTAAATATTTACTGCAGAATAATATTTGGTAAATTCCAGCTGAATTGCAGCCTTTCATTCATCAAGCTAGTCTTCCTGCAATAAATGGTGGAACTGACATAATGGTGTGGAGTGGTGATAAAAGTGGGCAGTTCAAAACTTCTTTAGCAGTAGAAAAAATAAGACACAAAGAACCAAATCTTTTCTGGCCAAGGTACATCTGGAAAACATCTTTACTTCCTAGTATTGCTAGGTGTATATGTGGATGATGAAGTAATGCTTCAAAGGGGTTTTGAAATGGTTTCTAGATGTTGCATATGTATGGAAGAATAAGATAGTATGAAGCATACTCTATGAGATTTCAAATTCAGTATTCAATTTGGAGCTGGCTAACTGAGATTTTTGGGTTTGGTATTCCTAAATCCTTTGAAGATGTATACAAAGCTGCCAAGAATAAAAGAAGCTTGGATAACTTATGCTTGTGCTACTATTAAAGAGCTGTGGTTTCAAAGAAATAAAAAGTTATTTGAAGAAGCTCTGCCTAACTGCAATGGATTTAAGAGCAGAATATGTCAAATGGTACATGAGGGAGGTCATAGAATGCAAGGGACCAGATGGAGCCAAGAATATGACTCACAGATAATATTTTTCTTCCATCTTGGAGAGAGGAAAATTAGATACAACTGCATTAAGGAGTGCTACTGGACTGCCCCAATGGAGAATTATGTGCTTTTTTGTTGTGATGGTGCATCTTTTGAGAATCCAGGTGATGCTGAGTTTGGAATTATTGCCAGAAACAGTGATTGTCAAGTAATTGGTACATTTTCAGGTGGTGTAGGAAATGCAACCAACTTCATTGTTGAAGAATTTGTTGTTTTATGTGCACTGGAATGGGCAGTCAGTATGAATTGCTTAAAGTGATTATCAGATCAGACTCCAGGTCAGTTATTAGTGAATTCATTAACGGGAATGTTTCATGGTACATAAGAAATAGATGGCTTAATGTGCTAAAGAAATTACAGGACATCAGATTTGAACATTGCTTTAGAGAAATAAATTTTTATGCTGATGAATTAGCAAAGAAAGGAGCTAGGTTAACTGCAGGTGAAAAAATCACTCAAAGAGGCTAGCTTCTATGAAGAGAATTGAGATGCCATATGTTGCTTATTATAGATTTTGTTAGTACCATACGCATTGTCAGTCCTGTAATTTTGTTTCCCCTCGAGTATTTGTTTTAGCTCTTCTGTTTTTGAATTTGTAATATAACTTTTTAGTCCTTTTTGGTAATAAAATAATATGATTTAGCAAAAAAAAAAATTATCCTCTTTGTCATTACAAAAGTAAAGGAAAAGCCAATAGATATTTCTACTCTTCGGTCCACAGATCTTTTCTCATGTACTCATATATGATCCTTTTCTAATATGTTTGATATTTTGACATTCTCCCAAATAATGCCTCTCCCTGCCCGAGATATATGAGCAATCCTCATAGAAATCCCAAGATTTCAGTTTTGCTTCACACACGGACAACTTTTTAGTCAACCTAAGTTGACGGGTAAAATCGGTTGTCCGTCCATATATTTTAAGTTTTGATTTTTGTTTTTCACTTTTGCCCTCAACCATAGTTGATGAAAGTTGATCGTGGTTAATCCTTGAATCAGTTTGGATACCGATAAATCCAAGATCCGAATCTAATATTTCTCTCAAACAGAAGCATGTCTCTCCTATCAAAATTTTCCCAAATCACCCAGCACTCCAATTCAATTATTTGTTATTGTGATACGATGGTTAGCAATTGATGGAGAAACCCTAATTCAATTCCTCCTTACTGCGATCTTGTGTAGATGAAGACAATAGATAAAGTGTATGGGTTGTTGATTGATTTTGGGGTTTGGTTTCTTACGAATCAAAGGTATTTTTTAGCTCATTTAAAAAGATTTTTGAGTCTTGGAGTAATCTATTCTATGAGCTGATAAGTGGTTTGTTGTATATTTTTTTTTTGTTCGTCCAAACTTGAACTTGAGATTATGCATAATCAAGTATGTCGGGGTTTCGCAAGCCAAAATGTAACACCATCGATCCTAAGATTTTTTTTTCTTGATTTTATAGTACATCGACCAAACTAACATTTCTTCAAAAAAAAAAAAAAAAAAAAAACTGAAAAGAGCAAAAGAAGGTTGATAAGAAACAAATGGAAGAAGAGAAAGGAATGGGAGACATGAGGGTGAGAGAAGGCTACACACAAGATGGTACGGTGAATCTTAAAGGTCGATCGACCTATCCTTCGATTAAGGGTGGAAGATGGAAGGCATGCTCTTTCATTGTAGGTACGTAAGCATATGTATGCACAAACATACATCTATGTCTGCATCACTACATAGAGGTTTCGTAGTCTGATCACCTTATTTTGATTTGAACTATGCATGCATAAGCTCGTCAAGCTAAAAGTATTCGTTTTCATTCAAATCGCATTATATGCAGTCTGATCAATGCTGATGGATTTTGTGTATGACACAATCTTATTACAGGGTATGAGTTGTTTGAGAGGATGGCCTTTTTTGGAGTCCTCATGGATTTGGTGGTCTATTTATCAACCAGACTACATGAAGGTACTGTTAAATCAGCAAACAATGTGACCAATGGTATATTTATCAACTTTTGGTCCTTGAAAATCAAGAAAAAAATATATAAAACAATGCAGCATAATCTCATCATTAGTAAAAAAAAATTATCAAGTAACTGCATGATTGGCTTTCATTTTTCTTGATTACATTTTTCTCGTTTAGAAGTTTATAAGGAGATTTTCTACAAGGCCAATAAATTTGATTATCTTCAAGGGAGGAGGAACTCAAAGAAAAGAGTGTCCATGGATGGCATAATGGCCAAACTAGAGGTACAAGGACGGATCCTGGCAAGTATAATATGCTGGCTCCTAGGAGTTGGTGCCTTATTTCTTGGAACAGTATTGTGGACAATACAAGATTACTATCCATACTTGTTCCTGGTATGTGTATTATTCTCAAACAAACTATGTGCCTCTCCATTCTCTCCATTCACAGTTGATTGGTTTTGCTTTTTTTCTTTTCTTTTTTTTCACAGATGATTGGTTTTATTTTTTACCATCATTACATTTTGTGACGGCGCATTGAATCTTTTTTCACAAATGATGCGAATGTTGTTATAATTGAGATGCAATCTAGTGGTGTATTTCCAAATATAGTGTTCCTTCAGGTATGTCGGTCTATTTGCTTTGAGTGGTTATTGACAATTTTTACACCTATTTGAAAACATGAATTAGGAATTTGATGTTTTAGTACAACACATGAATGAGTATGATCAGAATGTATAATGCTACTCAATACCATTTAATAAGAAAAATGTAAAGTAGCTAGATATTTTGAAAGTTCTACTTCATTCCCATTTGGAACCTAAACAAATAGAGCATGGTTTCTTGCATGTGTCGGACCATCTAGTTTTATATGACACAAGCTTATATTCTCTATGGTTTAGAGTTAGATATGTTATCTGTAGGTAAACAACTTAAAACGGCTTATCAACCTTCTTATTCAGATGATCATGATGTATTAATTGAAAAATCACTTTGTTAATATGCCGCCTACTAATCCAGATGACCGCGTTGTATTAATTGAAAAATCCTCACCACCATATGCTTAAAACGATTAGTGATGTGGTAACATATTTTCATAAATTTATTGTCCAGTATGTCATGAAAAATTGAACACATATATCGTTCCCAACAATGTCCAATAAAATAAATTGGTTACTCTTCTATGAATGTTGCATAAAATAAATTGGGTAACCATATAGAAGCATCGTATAAAATAAATTGGGTAAACAACATAAGAATAGTATAAAATATATTGGGTCAACTAGTCTATAGGCGTATTAACTTCTTTGGATATCTTTGGTGAAATCTTTGGTGAGTACAGATAATTGGAATATTCTTTAGCGAATTGGGGAATTGCAATTTGAGCAAATTATTTTTTATAATGTGTTGTAGTAGTTCAGTTGGGATGCCGATGCAATACTACTGGTTGTCTGCTTAGTTTCGTGCTTATTATATATCATTAAAACTACATACAAGTGATTGTCCACAATGGATAGCAATATTTTCTTCTTCAATAAAACATATTTACTGTAGGCCTTTTCCTAGTAGTAGCTTCTCTTATGCTCATTTCAGCATTGTACGTAGTTCGGTTCCTAAAACGTATCACCATTAGTTCTCTGAACATGGCTATCTCCTTGTTGGTTTCTTTCATAGTAATTCAGTGCATTTGTAACTTAATCAATGTTCCATCTTCTATTAACTTATCAACTGGTATAATGTGTTGTTTTATTCGTAATTTGTGAAAATTGCTGATGTAGGAGTAAGAAGGGAGGGAAAGTATGTGCATGCCCAGCTCTGTGACAACTGCTATTCGTCAAAGTCTATGAGTAACGTCCATTGGTAAAACTAACACCGCTGACAAAAGAGATAGTGCTTCTGTTGAACAGGTTAGCACATTAATTCGTCGTATGTGATTTTTCTTTTTAGTGTTGTTTGGCATATTAAAACTTATTATTCCCTATTGAAATATCAATATTCATGTCCTGAAGATGTAAGCTTAATTCGTTTTCCTATGTTGAAATCTAATCTTTACTTTGGATTTGTTCAGGCTATAGATCCAAGAACTTGTGTAGTGTTGTTCAAAATGCTGAATCGTGCTATATTTGATGATATTAAGCGTTGTTCAAAACACTTAATAGAAACATAATCACAAGTGAAAGAATAAAAGTAATTTTGTATCACCTGGAGGATTCCCGTCCATCTCTTCTACGAGTATGAATTTTTTAGGCAAAAAGTAAAGTGAGAGGGAGAAGAACATAGATAGAACAGGGGTAGATTGAAATGCAAAGAAGAGGAAGAAAAGCAATTCGGATTCTAACTCTACCCATTTCAGCCGTGGTTGAGTTAACTACTGCCGAGGGCTAAAACGTACTTTGAGTGCCAACCAGCTTGACCGATTTGACACAGTCCATCGATATTAATTGACTAATACATTGGATTTGTGTGAGGATTGCTCGAGATATATCATATGAATTATATTTCACATACTCTTTCATGAAAAACCAACATATCATATGAATTATATTTCACATACTCTTTCATGAAAAACCAACGATATTTGATATGTTTTATATTTTGAAAAAAATAGAGATATGTATTATATTTTGCAAAAATAGAGATATATTATCGATCATTTGGAATGGTATTGCCCTTCTGCATCAGTATGCTTATGTGAAATCAGTATACATGAGCACCCTACTAATTTGTAATCACTGTGTTGCTACAAAAGGCAACGGAAAGGTACATCAAGTTATGGAAGGAAAGCAATTTTATCTTCTTTAATGTTGCTCATTTTTTCTATATACAGAAGGGGTTTTCGACCCTAGTTCAGTATAACAATCAGCATATCTTCACTTCGATGCTGATTGTTACGGGCATTTACGCGACATTCTTTCAAACCTGTATATCACAACAAGGGGACAGTGCATCCTTTGTCTTGAAAAGGTTATTCCCAATCAGCATCGAAGAATCCCGCGTCCTTCATTTCTGAGTAGTATACATTCTCTAAATGCAAGTCATCCTCCTGCAATAAACACAAACACATTACTATACCTTGTTATGATAAGAACCAGTTCCACAAAGGCGAGAAAAACTAAAGAGATGACGAATACCTGGAAGAAATCCGCTAGAAAGGTCAAATATATCAGAGGAAGATAGAAAGCGTGATAGCAGACAGTCGTGAGGTTGTACATCCTGGATAGAGGAAAATAAATTCAATAAGAATTACCTCAAATTGAATCTAACAGACTCTAAGCTATGTTCACTGTGCTTAACTAAACAAGCAATGACGTACCACAATCCAAAGAGAGCCCCAGTCCCCAAAAGCCCACAAGCAAAAAGTGCTACTGCATTCAAGCCACACATCACCAAGATGTAGTTGTAGAATGCAGGTCTTGCTGCAGTTTGGAAAAAAAAAAAAAAAACAAGTAAAGCTAATATAAAATTCGAACATATTTTTTTATTTAATGGAAGCATGATTAATGGGATTAGGCGAATAACATACCAGGCAATCTCTCTCTCCATTTGGAATGGTGCATGTACAATATGAAGCCGTAAGCTGTGGTCAACAATAGTTTGTGAATTAGCAGTAAACCCCATTTCGCCCTGTTTGTTGCTTGGTCAGTGTCTATAAACAGAGGAACTCCAAAGCCATATACGTATATTGCCTGCAAAGGAAACAGAGCAAATATATATGTATATTAGCAGTGTCCACATACTGTCATTTTGTACATGTTCAGTACAGAAACATCACAAGAGGTAATGGAACAGCATTTCATGCAAATACGAAGTGATGCAGAGATTGTAAGGGAGCAAAAGTAACTTCCAATTGCTTTTCCGTAGTTCAGAAACTCATTTACCACGTAAATAACTGATCTGACTACATCGTCACACTTTCTGATACTTAGTGACCTCTATCTAAACCCCAAAAACACTGAGGAGCAAACAAACTGTCTTGATATTTTCTAATAAAAATGTCTAGCAAGTGCGTAAATGACTAGCAAGGGATAGTTTTTACTGTTTTTTTTGTTTATTTTTAAGAATGTTAACTTTATTTCTTAAAAAAAAATAAACAAAAAAAACAGTAAAAACTATGAGCCTGTTGCATCTTTGATTAGTACAAAAATATGCTTCTGGTACTGGACTATTAATCAGATAATCTAGTGATACTAGTGAAACCTAGAAACTATTTACATAAACCACATATACAGTAAATTTAGTCCAGATTCAGGGTTGCGTAAATGGAATGATTGTGGCAGGTTTTGATGTACAAGAAGGAAGTCATAGCACAAAATGGATAAGCAGGACTAGCTAACGCGCGATTGACAACAAGACCTCAAATAGACAGACCAAAATTGTGCTTCTTCGCTTAGTTATACATGATAATTGGCCTACATCAAAACTCATTGTAGGAGCAAGTCTATACAATCAGTTAAACAAACTACAAACTACAGTTTGATGCACAAGCTCGTCGTAAACTTGCTCGAGGGGAGACTAACCAAAGAATAGCTGGAGATGTATATATTGACTAAAAGAAATACCTTGAGGAGTATATCACCGCCAACAACAATGCCAGAGATCACAAAAGTCCGCGTTAAAGCTTCCAAGCTACTAGTATAGCTTCCTTGAAGTAGAAAAGCGACCAAACTAATTTCCAAGAACAGCATCCCAGATGATGTAAACAACGATAAAAGGTTCCATCCAGATTCTTTCCCAGGAGTACATTCCCATGCCTGTGACATCATTACTCAAACATTTCAGTTACATTGGCAAACTAAAATCTACGAGAATAAACAAAAACCAAGGTCATGTAGCATTTTGACCTAGTACTTGATAGGGTTATCGTAGAACTTATACAGCATAGCTGTTCAAAAATTTAGCTTATAGTTTCTTATTAAACTTATTTTGATCTAGAGCCACGATGGAGTCCTGCTGACATAATTATATTTTTAGGATTGCTAGTTATTTGAAACCACTAATATATAAACCTATTTTACTGCCCAATGGTATTACAAAGCAGAGGATAACGTAAGACAATTTCTACTTCTTTATTTTATTTTTTAATGGCTGCAAACATTCGATTACATAGAAATCCAAAATTTGTAAATTATGGGGGATAACAAAGGAACATTGCACACTTAATAGATGACAAACAAATTTTAAATTTCTAATGTTAACTTCAGAGCAAAATATTGTCGAAGGACACTAAGTAAGACAGACCATAGAAAAAGTGGCAGTGACAACTGTCGCTTGCTTTTCTAAGAAGTGGCAAGTAACAAAGAGAAGCAGCAATTCTCACTTGCTATTTTTCCTATGATATGCCATACAGAGTCATTTGTCTATATTTAGCTTCGAAACAAGACAGTAATCACATTGTGATTCTTAACATAAGAAACTAAAATTCCATCTGACATCAATTAAACGTGCAATCGCGCATGGTCCTTTGCTATCATCTATAGCATCCAAACTTTATATCTCTATACAACAGAATTCATGCAACCATAAGTCAAATTAGAACTTTATCACATGGTATCCTCAACTCTATAATATCACGGCACAGCATAACATGCCTTTTGTTAGGTTTCAAATAATCTACAAGAGTACCAGCCTCATAAATATAAATCATAACGTCCATTGCAACTCCAAAAGCAACACATTTAATAAGAAAAATTACCCGACAATGTAAATAAGTACTTACATTTGGTAAGTCAAAATCAAGTGTAGCAACTCAATCAGACAATTCCATCACAGAGGAAAAGATAAACTAGTTTCAGGAATCACAAAACCAATAAGATTTCTTTAAAGCAAATCAGAACCCTAATTTCAACCTTGGTCCTTGGTACATAAAATCTATCAAGAAGGAAGTGTGATTATTGTTCTGATACACCTACTTATAATTCTCATAAACCTAACAAGTACACCATTGATAACGTATACCCAGAATCATTACCCAAGTCCATCACCATGAATATGAAACCCTAATTTTCAACAACTGCAAAACTGGTAGACAAGAATAACATACCTGAAGAAAACACCAAGCAAGATTGAGCAAACTAACAAGCCATAGAAGTCCATAGTATGAAATCATAATATGAGATCGGCCATGAGAAAGTTTGATGAAGCTCTTTTTGGCTTGATAACCTAAGTAGACAACGAATATAACAGATGGGATAATCACAGCAAGATTATACCATAAACCATGACAATTGAAAAGCCAACCAGATAATAGCTTCCTATTTATATCCTCAACTGAAGAAGAAGAATTAGAAGAAGAAGATGAAGAATTAGAGGAAACTGGTGAGATCGTTTCTGCAATTTCTTCGAGTAATCTCATTCTTTTTTAACGCATAAGAAAAAACCCAGCCCTAATAATGAAGAATCCCCGCTAGAGATGGTAATAATGAAGTTATCGAATTGAAGATGCAACTGCTACTAAAAGTAATTTGGAGAAATGATTTAGTTTGATCATATATTTTGGATTTTCTCTTGTTCTTTTTGTTTGTTTTCACGATTAACTACTATTTCCCACACAAAAGTGTTACTCCTTCCTCAGATATATCCCGCGATAGGGGAAAAATCGGATAGTCTTCGGATAGGTACAGTGGATCCTGACTCCATGAGTCTTGACAGACCGAGTTTTCTAACACCACCCAGAAATTGAAGCCCAGTACAATGTCGGTTTTTGTGCCCGAAACGCAATTTTATTAATTATGGGTTTGTGAAGAAGTTTCTTCCAAAATATGGTGGTGCGTGTGAACTTTTGTGCCCGTGGGTTTCACGGTGAGAAAATCTTGAAAAATGGGTCTCATGGTAGTTTTCACTTTTGTGATGTTTAAAACTTTAAATTCTTGGCCCATAAAGGATTATCGATGAAAATAATGGTTCCCGAAGTAGTTTATCTCTTATCTGAAAGTTAATTCCAAAACTCTTACTTTATATCCACAACTCGGACTGACACTGTCAGAACATCCGGTAAAGTGATTGACACTCATTATAACGCTCAAAAGATCTCATTTCTCGAAATGTAGGTTGTAAAGACGTATTTGGTAGAGATTGTATGGTTATAAAACCAAAGACACACAATAAAGAGCAAAAGAGTAAAAGGTCAAATCTTGGTGAGAGAGCAGCCGACATTAAGACCAATTATTTAAGCTCGACTGGTATCTAGTCAGCACGGAGGTGCCTCGAAAGAAGACCTGACAAGCATCGATTCATCATACATCATTAGCGGCTAGGTAATTAACTTATAATAGCAAATACCTTAACGATGATATGAGAAATAAAGATAAGTGAACTATCTGAGCTAAGAGAAGCATCCGAAGTATTTAAGCTATCTGAAATGAATTTTGTGTTTATAAGATTATATAAGGTGTGTCTGTATAGGTTGGTATCGAAAATATTGTGGTGTATTTGGTACCCTCGTCATTTCAGATAGCTTAAATATTTATAGTGTAAAGACCAAGGCTTGTTTGGACAACTAGGAATTACCAAACCCGAAAACACTATATATTTTCAATAAAGATTTATTTCTGGTTTCGTCGAAATTCCAACTGTAATCCAAAACTCATCACATACCGAAATCTCTCTTAGATGACAACAAATATTAGCTAGTACATAACGTATACTTTACTAAGATAGCAACGGGAAATATGATATCCTATGTGATACGGAAAGTATATAATTCTGAATATCTAAAAGATACTAGGATATTTGAGTTTCGAGTATCAAGGAAAATATTTGACCACTAAGTAATAAAAAATTAGCTCAAGTTCAAATACTATGTCATCATCTTTTGAACAGTCTTTTTTAACCAAAATACATTTTCGAAAGCTACATAAACCCGAAGATAATAACAAACCAAAATTACAAATATGGCAATATAGGATCGGCCATTCTAGAGAACCATAGGATAGGTCCTAGTAGAGATCCTTAGGATCGGTACTAATTGAGATCCTTGGGATGGTCCTACTAGAGATCCTACCAAATCACTTTTCAACTACGAAACAAGTTTCACAAGTCTACTTCTTTAAATTATGTAACTGAACATAATTCCAGGAACAGATTAAACCGTAAGTCAGCACACTAAATAAGAATGAATTACCAATTAGTGTTATGTCGATTCTACGAAGTCCATAGATATACCATACTTTGTATCTCCATATGTCAAAGTTGTATGAAGCAACTAGTACATCTTCCTTTACACTTTGACCAGTAAAATGATCAAGTCACTGATACTAGAGACAAGTAACAAACTTCATATGTTATGTTTTCAATATAAGCTGATTTGAAGAAAAAAACGTATATAGAAATGAACAAGTCAACTCTGTGTTACTAACCCTGGATAGAAGGCTGGTGTGTTTGTTGATGACGATACGTCATCAGGTTCTTCAGAGTAACACGAGCCGGTCTCAACATTTTCATGTTCCTAATCTAACCCAACTAAGTTGAATCTAGTAATCAAATCAAGCAGCTCCGAGTTTATGACAACCAAACTTGGCATATATACCAACACTTGGTAGGTTCAACCAAGCAACGTTGTAACATTGTCTATCTGAGTTATTTGAGCTATTAAGACAACTAGAAAAATCTAGATCAATAAATCAATCTAAAGGTCAGATCTAATAACATTGTCTATCCGACTTTGAAAATAATTCATACCGAATAAAATATTTAATAGTCATAAAACAAAGAATAAAAATTGACTAAGTCAAACAACATAGACTAGAAGTCTAAGGTCCAGCTACAGCAGGTCGAAAGACAAAGGTAAAATAACCTAGGTCGAGAGACCAATGTCCAACGACAAACACTGAAAAGTCAAAGTTAAACTTCAGCAGGTCGTGTGACTAGAAATCTCTACATGTCAAAATACAAAAAGTTAGACCCAGAAAAGTCAAGTGACTAAGCTTCAACTTTAACAGATCGAAAACTAAAGTAATTCCAGACTGAGAGATCTAAAGTCATCTCAGGTCGAATTGCTAAAATTAAAATCCTAAAATTTTAGCCGATGCATTAAATCTCAAAGAGAAACTGTCAAAAATTAATATTATTGTACAAAAAATCATATAGTCAGAACTGATCTAAAATTGGATCTCAACTTAAATATTTTCCTCAAAAATAAAAAAGGGGGAGTAGCCAAAAGAGTGCATATATAAAAACAAAATAAGCATTCAACTCTGAGAAATATTTAGCTGAAATAAGTAAAATTTCATTAATCATAAGAAAAGTTACAAAAAAATAGAAATACAAAAATTTCAATCTCAAATCTCTTTAGTATACTTATCATTTGTAAAAGTGAGAGATTTCATTAGCTCCACCTAGACCCTCGATACCATCAGAATTTGGAATAGAGGTATCAGCATCATCAACAATTTGATCTGAACTCTCACCAATATCACATGAATAAAATGGAAGAGCCTCGGATATATCCAATTGATCTTGAATATTCTTGAGCTGCTCATTCAACTTGAAGATCTAATCTTTGAGAAGATTCTCATTAGATTCATATCCTATGCATCTAGAGCTTGGAGCTTTAAAATCCTCCCGACTCCTCTTCAAGTGTTCAGATAGCTTTCGATTGTTTAACCTCATGATCTCTAATTTATCTTTCAACTGAGAGTGTACATCCTTTAATGGTTTAATGACTTCGGTAAATTCATCAGAGTTTTGTTTTAGGCGTGTACAACGAAGACAGTCACGGGTGAATTCATCCATTAGATAAAAAAGAGCCAAACCTCTAAGTTATAGCATGGGCAAAAAAACTAAAACAAAAATCATAAGCTCAAAAGGAGAGTATTAATTACCGCAACAAGCTTCAGAGCATATCTAGGATCTAGCTTGAGAAACAAAAAGTGGACCAGGTGCCAAAGGCTTGAGATCCACAAGTCGGGAAGCATTAAGAAAAAAATTCAAGATCATAATCACCATTTGATTCGACTGAGTCTGTTAGAGCACATTGATCAACCCATAATTAGGGATCATGAGTACGAGTTGGTCTGGTAACCAACTGAGCTAAATCCTGAGAAGTAGAAGCTCTAGACTTCTTATCATATCGAGGAAAAGCTACAGTATCAGCAACTTCTCTCGTATATGAAAAAGAAAAAAGTAAATAAAAAAATTAAATAAGTGTGTCGGTAAAGCACTAAACACATGATATGATTAAAAAAACATGTTTTGAAAGGCATACCTAAAATAAAAATATTACATTTAGTTAATGACTTATTAGAATTGGGGTAAGGCTTCAACAGAGTATTACCTTCCTCCCAGCTACCAGAAAGAATTAACAGACATTTTTTGTTAAATCCAGGACCTCCACACCTTCGAACATATATAATGAGATCATTATGTTCAACTGTAAGAGGAAACTCAGGATATCAACGAAAAATATTCTTCAAAGAAGAACCAGGAAAAGTACGGCATTCAAAACTCTTGAGAATCCGTTTAACTGTTAGTTTTTCCTCTTCAGGAAGAGAGAGATTATAATCTAAAACCTTGCGTATATAATAATAAAAATATATGACAGCTCGGCTGGAGCATAATTGATTAATTTCAGATACTCATAAACTGATGCAGAAATGTGAAAAATAAACGCACACCCAATGTGAGATTCATGGATTAATAGCTCGTCATCCCTCCAATCTTGAAGATCAGATACATTAATAAAGTAAGATTCTGGACAACGAACCTATTTCCGAGACCAATTGGAATATTATACGGATAAAAAAAGGTCTCAATAGGAGTTGGGATTGGATCAAAACCTTCAGCCATTCAAAAGAAATTTTTGAGAAAATTGAGAAATGAAATGAACACTTTTGAAGATGTAAAAGCTGAAGAAGAAAAAAGGTTTGAACTTTTTAAATTCTCCGAGCTTTTGAGTAAATAAGAAGAAAAGGATTGTTAAATAATTTTACAGATCTGAGCAACCTTATACAAAGAAACTGAAAAGATGTGGCCGACTAAAACGGTTCACTATCCCCACTATCTCCACTCTCTTTCTACAACAGGAAGATGGATAATGGCTAGGGTTGTTCTGGAACTATTCTTGTCTACCTTTGTCATTCCTAAACAGATTACTAAAAAAGCTACATGTTTAACTAGAGGCTTTTGGTGGGGAAAAATAGGTCAATCTTTTTTTCTTTTTTTTTTTTAATAGAAAAGAAAAATTCTCATTACTTTAAATTGAAGTTTGAGTACAAAGTTTCTCATTAACGAGATCCCTTAGCCATACAGGCAATTCAGTTTCCCAGAAACTATCATTTCTAGCAACTCTACCATCTTTGGCAAGAGCACATAATTAGTATTCCTTGGCACATGAGTGCACTCCCAACTTGAATATGTTTTAAGCAAATCTAAACAATCTAATATAATGGCATTGTCAGTCCATCCTACAGTGCATATTACACCTTTTATTGCCTTCACTACATTAAGAGAATCACCCTCTAAGTGCAAGTGCTAAACATTGGCAAGTCTTGCGCATTTTATAGCTTCATCCTGTTCCTCATCTGCAACTACTCCATTCTTGCTCCATGCTCCTGCAACATTACCTGCATCATCAACCGTAATTAGTCCTATGCCCATAGATTTATCAAATTTTAAGAATGAGGCATCAAAGTTGACTTTATGATATCCGGTTCTTGGGATTTCCCATTTAGTTTCTATTCTAGAAACTGAAGGATTAGCATTTTGAGCAGATTGTTTGTTTAAATGTTCATTCCATTCAGTTTGCTCCTTTTGAATCTGTCTCACTATTCATGTAACCTGCAGGTTAGTATGTTCAAAAACAGTTGAGCATCTGGCTTTCCAGATGTTCCATAAAGTTATACCCGCAGAAATAATTATCTGATTCATATTAGTATTACCATTAAACCAACTAGCTATCCATCTTTTCAGATTTCTATCTCCAATCAACCCTGCAAAATTACTTTTTATCTCTACCCAGACTTCCTTAGATACATGACAATTCAAGATTAAATGATCAACGGATTCAGGGATAGATTTACATAAGGGGCAAAGATTATCAACGTTATGAGCATGCTTAGACAATCTTTCATTCACTGGTAAACAGTTGTGCACACATTTTCAAAGAAAATGAAGAATTTTTGGAGGCAGGTTTGCTTTCCAAAATCTTAGCCAGGGAAAGTTTAATTGTTCAGCACAATAAACTTCATCATTACCTGCATCATTAATCACTCTGTATGCAGACTTTACAGTGAACATACCATTTTTTGTAGGAGTCCATCTTAACTTATCAGTCCCAGACTTAGGAATTCTAATCTTTTTGATCTTCTCTACAGTATCAGCATCAAACAACATATTTAGAGTATCTAAGTTCCAAACTTTCGGATCCTGCAACATCAATTGATCCACAATTTTCATATTATTAGATCTGAACCTATCACTGTCTTTTTGTTTCAAATTAGGGACCCATATGTCATCCCAAATAGAAACCTGTAGTTGCAGGAAATCCCACACTACACCCCTCATAATATTTCATAGATCTAAATCTATATTTCATAATCAAAATAAAGATTAAAATGCTAAAATTATAAAATGGACACAAGGATTTTTACATGGTTCGATCAATGTGATCTACATCCATGGTTCTTCACTATGATTATTGAGATTACATTAGTATTTCATTTACAATCTCCATTAATGGATATTTTGTAGAGTTTGTAGATCTAATTTTAGGGAAGAAGATGATAAAGAAAAATAAAT